>QMIH01002687.1:0-57313 GCA_003987875.1 Clarias batrachus | reverse complement strand
AACTGTCACGTCTGTCCTTTACCCATTCCCCTATGAGTGCACGTGCCCTCCTTGCCCACCGTCTCACTGATGCGCCCGGGTGGCGGTGGCGCCATGCTTGGGCCCGATCATCGCTGCTTGCAGCTTTAATTTTATTTATTTTTTTTTTTTTTAGAAAATACCCATATTCGGTACATGAAATAATGTTTACCTTGTAGTTAGTACCTCAGATAAATCTTTAACCTCCTCTTGCTGGTCTAGAGTAGACTAGAGCCTGAGACTGAAGCTTCCAGCAGTATATACACACACACACACACACACCTGTCCGTGACGAACTGACGCACACACGCATTATGGTTAGCATGATTCATTTCCGTTTGCTAATCCTACTAGTCTGTTTTCCCCTTCTTTTTATTTTCTCTCCTTCTTCTTTTTTCCTCCCTCTTTTGTAGTTTTTATTATTATTATTTTATTGTTTGTACTAATGTTCATGTTTATAAAAATGTAAAAAGGTAAATTAATTATAATAAGAATATATTTTCATAGTCTAATGCTAAAACAAAATTGTGTTGCGGTACACCCGGGACAACCCTGCTAGTAAATAAACTAGCATGTCTTAGCAAATTTAATTAAACTGCTTTTCAGTTCCAGCTCATTAAATAAACACCAAACACCAGGCTCAAGTGCCCTCTTATAAATTACAAACGAAACTGTTCAACGACTTCATCTTAAACACACACATAAGAGCAACAGACAAGAGCAAAAACCACCTTACAAAGATACACAGGCTGTCATAAATAGCCATGAATAAAACACGTAGTACTTTAAATAATAATAATTGTATTTATTGTTTCTATACAAACACTTTCAGTAGGCAGCATGGTGGCTTAGAAGTTAGCACTGTCGCCTTGCACCTCCAGGGTCTGGGTTCGATTCCCCCGTGCATGGACACAAACCGGTGCTTGGTGGATTTCCTCCAGGGACTCCGGTTTCCTCTTGCAGTCCACTTGCAGATTAAGATAATTGCCGTTTCCAAATTGCCCATAGTGTGTGAACGTGTGTGTGCCCTGCAATAGATGGCCACTCAGTCCAAGACGTACCCCATCTTTGCTTTAAGTCTTGTGGGATAGGATGCAGGCTTTAAAAGGCATGCATTAAAATTATCACACACTTCCAACATCAACAAGCCCTGTGACTACTTCACCTAAGGAAATGCTCCTCTGATCATTCTTTCTAAAATATGGATTTCAAGATTGTTAAATGTGTAAATTATGTGGAAAAATTGCAGTATATAATGCCGACTGAAATTAATTGTTTATGTTAATAATATAGCTAGCCCAGCCTAGAGTCTTTGTGCATGGAGTTTGCATGTTCCTCTGGATGGGTTTCCTCTGGGTACACTGATTTCCTCCCACAGTCCAAAGACATGTAGATTAGGCTAGTTGCTGTTCCCAAATTGCCCATAGTGTGTGAATGAGCGTATGTATATGCCCTGCAATGGATTGCATGGCATGTACCACACCTAGTACCCCAAGTCTCCTGGGATAGTCTCGAGACGACCTGCGAAAATGTGTATAGAATAAAGCAGTATAGACAATAAGAGAGTGTGTGAGTTATAGCAAGTTAGTTAATCTACTAGCTTATTTGGGCCCCAAGCACTATAGGGTGCGCAGGACCCTCTTGTTTTCCTAAGGATTCTTTTTTGGGGGTCTTAACATGCTCAGAATCTAATAAAAATTGGCAGAAAGGTTGGAATATGCTGCCATTAGGATGCTTAAGAGTTTGGGCCCCAGGTTTGGCACGTCCTGTCCTGGGCTCAACTCAACAGAAAGTCAGTTATTTTGGGTCGTTCACAAAAATTCACCCGACAGATTTTGATAGACTCCATCTAGGGAAATTATACGATGGCCACCAAACCGGGCCTATGTGATGTAAAGACATTGAGGATGCAAAATTGGGATTGAGATACAGGGATTTTTGATATCTCAAACGGGTCAGTCGTGATGACGCCTTAAACTTATGCTGAAAAGTGGTTAATACTTTCTGTGTGGCATTGTATTGAGTGACACCTTCAGTGACATGACACTGAGTGACATAGTATTCAGACCCTGCTGTGACACTCATATATTTAACTCAGGTCCATTTCTTCTGATCACCCTTGAGATGGTTCTATGCCTCCATTTGCGTCAAGCTGTGCTTGATTATATTGATTGGACTAGGATTGAATTAGGAAAGCCACACAACTGTGTATATAAGACCATACACCTCACAGTGCATGTCATAGCAAATGAGAATCATGAGGTCAAAGGAACTGACTGAAGAGCTCAGAGACAGAATTGTGGCAAGGCAGAGATCTGGTCAAGGTTACAAACAAATTACTGCTGCACTTAAGGTTCCTGATAGCAGAGTGGCCTCCATAATCCTTAAATGGAAGACGTTTGGGATGACCAGAACCCAGCTTCCTAGAGCCAAACTGAGCTATAGGGGGGAGAAGAGCCATGGTAAGAGAGTTAAAAAAGAACCCAAAGATCACTGTGGCCCGACGGAAGACTCTCCTCAGTGCAAGACACAAAAATACCTGAAGGACTCCAAGATGGTAGGAAATAAGATTCTCGAGTCTGATGACACCAAGATAGAACTTTTTGGCCTTAATTCTAAGCGGTATGTGTGGAGAAAACCAGGCACTGCTCATCACCTGTCCAATACAATCTCAACAGTGAAGCATGATGGTGGCAGCATCATGCTGTGGGGATGTTTTTCAGCTGCAGGGACAGGACGACTCATTACAATCGAGGGAAAGATGAATGTGGCCAAGTACAGGGATATCCTGGATGAAAACCTTCTCCACAATGCTCAGGACTTCAGACTGGGCCAAAGGTTCACATTCCAACAAGACAATTACCCTAAGCATACAGCTAAAATAACGAAGGGATGGCTTCACAACAACTCCGTGACTGTTCTTGAATGGCCCAGCCATTGGGTTTAAGTCAGAGCCGTGATTAATGTGGGAGCACCAAGTACCTCTCATAAGTGTAAATATATACAAGTTTTCTAAAACTGAATGTTGCACCATTTGCAACAAGAGCCCCGGAGGTGATGCGCTTTTGAAAAGCATTATTGATTAAATTTATAAAGCTGGACTTTACCAACAATCAGAATCCTGACGAACTCAACATCAGAACTGCTAATCTTAAAGTCCATCAGTTTCTCTTCTAATGTGTCATTTTCCCTATCACAAACATAAAATTGTCACTAAAGAATCAGAACCATCCTACTATTTTCTTGTCCTTGTGATTAGAAATTTAAAAAAAATTTACTTTTAAAAATAGTCACACAAAATCATCATCTGCTAAATATACAAACAGTACAGTTTGACCAAATTTTTGAGGGGCTGCATGTCTGAAATAAACAATGTGCATAAATTATCAAAGCAAGGCTTTAATGCTCTAATGGCTTTCATACTGGTCAGATTGCTCAATAGTGAAGTAACACAAAACATCTCTTTATTCTTAATTAAAATATAGTCTTTAATTTATGTACATTTCATCCTTGGGATCAATAAAGCATCTATCGATCTATGAACATACTAATGATGCTTTAATAAATGTTATAGAAGTAAATCAGTAGAACAACAAGCAAACAAACTGTTGTATTAGTTTAGCTTTAGGGCCCTTTAAAGAGACAAAAGTAGTTCATGATCTCTATCTTTGACATTTATATTTGTGTTTGGATGGACATGGAAATGTATATTGCCTTCACCGGCAAAGGACGGATAAAACTTTCTGTCTGTGTGCAATTCACTAGTCTAGGCTACGGTTGCTGGCTACCTGGTTATAAAGCTGTCATTTGAAAGTTTGCTGATGTCTTTGAACATAGGTTTAATTATAACTTTGCCACATGATTCTGCTAGAACTCTTTCTGGTGTCTGGTTGGTTGTATTTAGGTGAGTGTTAGCTTTACCAAGCCAGAATGCAGTATACTCGGTTTGCCTTGGTTTTCATCTGGATTTTGTAGTTACTTATTTTGCAACTTATTTTATTTTTATCACAAAATAAAGCAGATGTTACATAGTACAATTCCAATCTTAGCTCAATTTTGACCAAATATGTAGTCACTGTGATTTGCTTATTTACAGCTGTATAGACGTTCCTTTTACAGAAGTTAATGCAACTTACTCCCAAGACATTATCCTCCATGGAACATCAAATAAAAAAATAAAAAATATAAAAAAGGGTTACAGGTTAGCAGAGATGTATCTTTCTAAAAATAAAGTGAGCAAGTTTAAAATTATGGACTCAATGCATACACATTTTGATTTTTGTTTTTATTTGATGATTTTTTTAAATTTATGGCAGAAACACTGCCTCAGTTTTTGTTTTCTCTACCAGATTTCTTTATATTTGATATTGTTGTTGTTCCACATAAACATAAAAAAAATTCCAGAAATGTTATTTGTCTGGAAGGCCTTAGAAATGAACATGGGAGTGAAAGTTATTACCAATAATGTTCTTTCTATGATTTTCGTCAAGTCACTTCTATATTAAACACAATTATAAATCACAATCATACCGTGTCATACTGATGAATCAACTTCCATATTTAGAAACAACAACAAAAATAACAACAGCTCGACTAAATTGGGTAAATAATAAACAGTTTAATCATACAATTTTTGTAATATACAGGCTACATATTTAACATAATTAAAGATTAAGAATTGTTTATCCTAGTGCTAAATAAACTCACCTAGAGATGGAGGTGGTTGAATAATTGTAGGTAATGGAGGCGTTTCATATACAGACCTTACTGGTTTAGACTGAGACTCTCCCATGTTATTTGTTTATTTATAAATGAAGATGAACAACCTAGAGACAAGTATAACCTTAATGTTCACTTTTATAAATAAATATTAGAAATAAACAATAAAATATTTAACTTTAAATATTAAATAGTATGTTTGAAAAAGTCATTTGCATGAATTCATTTTAAAAAATAATAAAAAGATATACTTTTTATATAACAGTTTTTTGAGGAGCTTTCACAGCTCCCACTTATATACCATAAGTTTTTGAACTGTATTCACCTTTGAGTTCTCATACACACACACACACACACACACACACACAAACACACACACACACCTTCTTAAATGAGCATACTTTATTGTAAACTTAAATTTCACAATTTAAACTTTATTATAAAGTTTCATTACTTTAGATCATTAGGAGAATTTCACTGGTATCTATTCCACTGGTAAAGACACACACAGGCTCTTAATAGGACTTTACGACATTTGTAATTGCAAAATATTGCAAAAACAAAGTCCATTGATAACATCAAGCTTAGTTCTACCTGAGCACAAAGCACAACACACACTAATTAGATGTCACAAAATCTGACAATAGCTTCATAATCCCCAACACAGGAGGTACTTTTTTTCAACCTTTGTATGTATTGTATGCACTAGATTAGCAGCACTAGATCTGTAAATGCAGGTCATAGGTTGCAGTGCAGTAATGCTAACACTGTGGAGACAGCAAGAAAAATATCTGCTTACATCCACATTGTGAAGAACCGAGGCAACAGGTCAAGGCACTGTAACAGCTCACACTTATATAACATAAGTTTTTGAACCCTAATCACCTTTGAGTTTTTTCCCCTCACACACACACCTTCTTAAATGAGCATACTTTATTGTAAACTGATCATTATGAGCATTTCACTGTAATCTGTTCCACTGGTAAAGACACACACACACACACACACACACACACACAGTGCTTAAATGAATGAGATTAAACAATTTTTAACATTATACACCAGGGGTAGCGATGGCGCAGGGTGCTTGGGCCCGCTCATTGTTGCTTGCAATTATATTTAGGGCCCAAGCACTATAGAGTGCGCAGGATCCCCATGTTTTTCTATGGTTTTTTTTTCTCATCTTTTGGGGGTATTAACTTGGCAGACAGGTTGGAATCTGGTGCCATTAGGATGCCTGAAATTCGCGTGGCCCGGATCCCTCAGGGGCTCTCGCATGATATTTTGCTGCCTAGCTCATACGCACTTGCACACGAAACCCTGTACACATTTAGAGCTCATTGAGCTCAACAACGTTCGCATATCATGGGCTCCACTCAACAGGAAGTCAGTTATTTTGGGTTATTTGCCCAAACGCACACAACGGATTTTGATATACTCCTCCTAGTGTATTTACTGTATATGATCGCCACCAAAAAGGGCCAATGTGATCTAAAGACACTGAGGATGCAAAGAGATGTAGATAGATTTTTGATATCTCTAACAGGTCAGCCGTGACGATGCCTCAAACGTATGCTGAAAATGATTAATAACTTTCTGTGTGGCTTTATATTGAGCGACACGTTCAGTGACATCACATTGAGTAACATCATAGTCTTATGCTTATTTTCCAGCATCTGCTGCCTATTATACACACGTACACATCACAAATGTTAACACTCACACATACACACACACACACAATTGACATGACAAATATTTAGGGTCCAAGCTGACATCAGTCCTATATATTGTGTGATGTCTGCAAGTTGTGCAGTGCACCGAGCAACGATGGCTTTTTGTATGCCTTAACACGCTCAGAAGACAAACAGGTTGTGCGGTGCCCCTGGGCGGCGATGGCGCGGGGTGCTTGGACCCACTTACCGTTGCTTGCAGCTATATTAGTCATATTAAATATCCATGAATAAAATTGACATAATCCATTTGGTATGACTTTATTTCTTCCTAATCCTTTAAACATATTGTAATTCCACTGGAATAAAAAAATAAAGGCATAAATATTTATAATCAGTGCACACACCCTATCAAAATTATTGGAACCGCTATTTTTGCAGCTTTAACTGTTTTTGTATCATTTTCTTCCTGAGATCAAACCAAAGCGGGTTTTGGTTCATGTAAGCATACAAAGTCAGCAAACGTTCTAGCTTGACATAGTCTTATCACATCCTTAGGAATTTGCGTTTCTTAACCAGGCTTGCTCCACAGATTTAGGGCTCAAAATGTGTAGCGGAATGTGGCGAGATAGAACTGGATTCACAAAACCTTGAAAAATATGGAATAAGTAACCAGCTTGAGAATATAAATTATGTTTTAGACAGTGCATTTCACCAAAATAAAAAGATGCTGTAAAACTATTAGAAAAAGTTTTCATAAGAAATGTACAGGATTTATTTGATACCAAATTATAATCTTTGGCTTTTCACACTTTTTTTGTCATGATGTGGTGCAAATCTTGCACTGTAGTGCTATTTTAACATTTTAACATACGTGATAACATACAGCATTTGACTTTGTACAAGCTACTTAAAGATCCAGCTGACCTGGCATACAGCTTTTATTCATTCAGCTCTTTAGTGTCATGATAAAGAGAGGTAAAGGAGAGCTGGAGAGTTAGGAAAACCAGGAAGGCATTGAAATTAACTGTGGAAGTCTAGAGGGAAGTAAAGTCCAGTGGTGCCAATGGCTCTCTCCAGTAAGAAAAGTGACTGAATTCTGGGTAATCAAAGGATGCATGCTGGCCTTTAGAGAGGAGAGGGAAGACATGTTCCACAAGCTCACTCAAGTGAGAATACCTAGGAGAAACCCAGTGTACATGTTAAATAATAATAATAATAATAATAATTTATTCCTAGCAGTTTAATTGTGCCTGCATTTTAATTTAATTGTGCCTGCATGCATGTCTCACTTACGAAGACTTGTGACCTTTGTTGTTCTCCTGTATGAGCTCCCCTTTAGGGTTTACAGTGAAGATGCGGGTTTCAGGTACGCCAACTTTCATATAAGCAAATGCATCCTAGATGCACAAACACAAAAACAAATCTGTTACTCTTGAAGACAAATAAAACTAGCCATTACACTTGTAATCGCTTCACTCCTACTGTTTCAATAAGGCTTACATTAGTCCTGTTGCCAAAGGCAGCATAGAATGGTTGTCTGTGTGGATTGAAAAGCTCTCGAATGTCAGTCAGGCATGTGATTTTAAAGACCTCTGGCTTCTTTTCAATTACTTCCCTGTAAAAATATGAGCACAAAAATGAGTTTTACCATTATAAATACCATTTGTGGACCAAACAAAAATGGAGCATTAAAGATGTGTGTTGTTTTACCTGTGTAAAGCTGAGAACAAGCTACTGGGAGCAAGTAGTACAGGTCCTTTAGGCAGTACAATGCCTTTATCATTGACCCACTGCAGGTAGCCCTTGGTGATGTCTGCCATGCCAATGGCCCGAGCTGAACAGTACAGGAACTTGTAACCATTCCTAGAGAAAAGACATCAAATACCTTGGTAATAATACCACTGATAATACAGTAATAATTTGTACCAAAAATAAAATCAACACCGTCTTCCACACTTGCCCTAAATGTATTAGAAGGATGGTGCGGATTGCCTCTCTTGGCCTGCACAGAGCCTTGACCTTTACCCCACTGAACACCTTTGGGATAAACTGAAATATAGACTGTGCAACAGACCTTCTCACCCGATATCATTGCCTAATGCTCTTTCGCATGAATGGGTAGAAACTTTCACAGCCCTGTTTTAGTGGAAAGACTTCCCAGGAGAGTGGAGGCTGTAATAGGAGTTAAGAGGAGGATGTACTTTGCAACGTGATGCTCATATGGGTGTGATGGTCAGGATTCCACATACCTTTTGTTATATACAGTCAGGTCCATACCTTTCTAAATTAAACACTCAAGATAAATGAAAAGGTAAGACTTTCAGGTTTAATTCAAGGTGTTTGACATAAGTATGGCATTAACAACCCTGAAATTACAGTCATTTTCATACCCACACTCCCTTTTGGGAACAGCTCATGATGCAAAGCATACCACATCATACTGTATGTCAAACATGGTGGAGGCAGTATTATGGCATAAGCGCGTATGGCTGCAAATGGAACCGGGTCACTGGTGTTTATTGATGACATGACTGATGATAAAGTAGCAGGATAAAATCCGAAGTGTACTGTACTCTCTGCTCGCTCAGATTCATCCGAACACTGCAGAACTGAAAGTACACCGCGGGATGGATACGGAGCCAAAACATACAGTGATGGCTACCAAAGGCAATGAAATGGATTTTTTTTTTTTACTGGCCAAGTCAGTCACCTGCTCTCAACCCATTAGAGCATTAGAGCTTTTCACTGAAGACAAGAGTGAAGGCAGAAACACTCAAACAAGCAGCTGCTGAATCCATCTGCTGTAAAATCCTGCCAAAGCTTCTTTAGTGAGAAAATTTTGAATTTGGTGAAGTCCATGGGTCCTAGACTTCAGGCAGTCACTCAGTCACTCATCATCTATACCGCTTAATCCTGTATTCAGGGTCACGGGGGGCCTGGAGCCTGTCCCAGGAGACTTTGGGCACATGGCAGGGTACACCCTGGACAGGGTGCCAATCCATCGCAGGGCACAGACACACACATACACTCACTCATTCACAACCTACGGGCAATTTGGGAATGCCAATTAGCCTAACCTACATGTCTTTGGACTGTGGGAGGAAACCGGAATACCCGGAGGAAACCCACCAAGCACAGGGAAAACATGCAAACTCCATGCACACAGAGACGGGAATCAAGCCTGGCCGTGGATCAAACCCGGACCCTGGCGGTGCAAGGCGACAGTGCTAACTACTACTTTAGGCAGTCATTGACAGCAAATTATTTTCATCCAAGTATTATAGACAACCCTTATGATTGTAACTATTTTAGGGTGTTCCATTATTTATGAAAAAAAACGTCTTTGTTCCTAAATTTAGGACCAGACTGCAGATTCTCTCATACTCTATATAACGGGCGGCACTCTATTACTTGTAGGATGATTTAATTATTTTGTATGGCGATATAGTTTATATAAAAATTAAAAGATATTAAAAAATTGTGAAAATGAATGGAATTACCCAGATTAATTGGGTCTTGGGTCACTAGACCAGCTTCAGTGCTACGTGCTACTTGAGATAAATTCTACAAGTCTTTAAAATAGTAGTAATGCGAGGAACACCATGTCTCCAAAATACATTCACTTTGCTGGTGTTTTGATGAGATTGGTAGACTAAGATATTGGACTAAAATCTCATCTGACTGGAAAAGTGGTTTGGGATCTGGTGCCTGCTAGTCACGACACGTGATTTACATCATATTAATCTTCATCAAACCACTTAGTGAGCCCTTTGGATGGGAAAACTGATCCTGTTTATAAAAAGGTGCTATAACAGATTAAACATTTGAGATAAGTTTGTGTGTGCTGAGAGACTTTTCTCCTCATCATGGTCGTAAAGCGTGATGAGATACAACATCCTTACTGGTCATCTAAATCAATCTAAATCATCTATCCATATTCCACAGACAAACAAGGCATTTTCACACACAGAACTTTTACGTTTCAACATTTACATAATGTTGAAACGTTTTTTCTCACACCATGTCTAAGCAGGTTCTGAAATACAAACCATCCCTTCTGGCACCAATATTCATGTCACAATCAAAATGACAGGGATTAACTGATGTTCTTTACCTGCAGCTGCATATTTTTATGCATTGGACTGTTGCCATATAATGGACTGATTAAATACTGGCATAAATACATGAATGTGCAGGGTTATAGATGCTCCTAATAAAGTGGATGGAAAATGTGTGTGTACGTCTTGACTTACTGGCCATATTAATTTTCCATCATTAACTACAAGTGCATATAGTTTATAGTAATCCATGTTGCCTGCACATGGTTATGTAGTGTAAACAGAGAGCTCATTCTCTACAGTAGCAGACTACAGGTCAGCGGGTCAGTGTGTGTCTCTTACTGGTGTATTTTGTGGTAAAGCTTGGCGATGCCTTGGTGTGTCCAGTCTTTGCCCAGCTGTGGCAGAATGTGACCTAGTGCATCTGACCTGGCATGAACACAGATTGAACAGCATTACCCCAAAACATAAAGGTTCCCTACATGTCATCCACCTTTATATAAAACACATGTACTCACTTGGTGATGGTTCCATCAATATCTGAAATTATAACTTTATCATCCCAGTTCCACAGATAGATGGCAGCTTCACAACGACAGGTGCCCTGGTATTGAGTGGTCACACTGAACACAATTTGATTAGGTCCCTCTCTCAAATTGAGACGCTCCTACACACACACACACAATATATATAATATCACAGAGTTATAATATATAGTTTATCATTTTAAAGCTGCTGTGAACAGTTGAACCTGTAATACAGTGACGAATAAACTTATGCATGGTGTTTGTAGAGTAATGGAGTTACTTACTATCTGTTCAGTGGTGAGGCGGAGGGATTTACGATATATCTGACTCAAGCACTGTGCAGCGTTCGTGGCTTCTGTTAAACTTTCCTTCCTGTTAGGGTCAATTACATCATCATCACTGGACAGCTGAGCAGAGTGATTCCTGCACAAACCAGAATAAAGATGTGATGACCAGAATGAGTGATAATAAAACTGGCCAGATTTCACACCTCAACATCACAGTGATAAAGCGCAGAACACATTCTATATGAAAAACACCAAACATAATGCAGGTGGCTGCAAATATATTTTTCTTTTTCTCAGATGGCTGTTTCATTGTCGAGGTTAAAAACATATTGTCTCTCAAGTATTTGATAAAAATGTTGCCTTTTTTCACACCTGCACAGTACTATGCAAAATTCTAGAGCCACCACTCATTTCTTTACATTTTGCTATGCAAATGAGACAATAGGGACATTGCAACATGAGCAAACACACATGGAAATACAGTATCCTGTATAACACAACAGGTTTGCATAATTCTAATGAGCTTTAAAGTCAAAACTGCTTATCCTATATAGCCGAACACAAGGCTAACGTGCCAATCCAGCGCATGGCACACAAGCAGACACCACACACTCATTCACACACTATGGGCAATTTGAGAACATCAATTAGCCTAATCTTCATATCTTTGGACTGTAGAAGGAAACCAAAGTACCTGCAGGAAACCCACCAAGCACAGGGACATGCAAAGATGCAAACTCCACACACTCAGACCCGGGGTGGGAATCGAACCTGTGACCCTGGTGGTGCGAGGCCACAGTGCCAACCACTATACCACAGTGCCACCTGATTGTGTTCCATTGTGTGTGTGTGTGTGTTTATTTTCTATTGACATTTGCTTTGACTGTATTGGCTATGTATTAAGGCTATGTCAAAAAATACAAGAAGAAATGAGGGGAAGCTTAAGACTTTTGCAGAGTACTGTATATTACAAACACATTCTTACTTTATTGGGGGAGGTATAGGAAGAGATGATGATGATGATGCCTCAAGTTGACTTTCTTCAGAGTCAGGCTTTAAATCTGGCTGAAAAAGAGTAAAAACAGATGTGCAGATAGAGGATAGACAAATAATCTCTGTTCCTCAGATATGACCCTCTGCTTTACTGTCTATTATAATAGTATATAATCACACCCACAAGTGATCTTTCTCAAACTGTTGCCACAAAACTGGAAGCGCAGAATTATGTAAAACTAGATGTGCCTCCGTCTTTGTTCACGTGGAATTTAATTGCACACTCATACGCGTGTTTTAAAAACAAAATACCATCTGTTGAATTTTAGAATGAACTAAAAAATTTTGTTACCATGAAGTGCGCGTAATACAAGTGTGAGAAGTAGATTTCAATTGCACACTCATAAGTGTGTATTAAAAAATGTACAGCGCCATCTGTTGAATTTTGAAATGAACTAATGACTTTTCCATGATTTCTGTGTTTTCCATTTAAATTTCATATTTGCATATTTTCTCTTCCCGTGGGCCGATTGTGATGAAACAAATCCTATATATTACCTCAAGCTCAGCCAAATACAACTGTGAAACCCCCATTAAAATCTGTTCATTGATATTTACATGATGCATGCACAAACAGACAGACCAAAAAGAGACAAAAAAATGTGTGTGTTCTATTACTCATCTTACAGTACATTCCCCCAAAATGTTTTTTCGCGAATCTTTAATGTACAGACACGCCAACTTTACAGTGTTAATATCGGTCTTAGACGTCTTTGTATGCTGTAGCATTATAATTTCCCTCATCAATAAAACTAAGATATAAACCTGTCCGAGCATGTGCACAAAGCAAAATCAATGAACATTCGTGAACCTGAAGCACATCTTGGGGATAAGGAACACACACTAGATAGGGGTGCAGACCATTGCACACTCTCAGGGCAATTTAAAATCACTAATCAATTTACCAATGATTTTTGAGAGGAAACCTGAGAACCCAATGAAAACACTTAGGAAAATGGATGAATATACAAAACTACACACAGACAGTAACATGGTAACAATATGTACTGCACCACAGTCCCACCAATTCAAATTCTAATTAACATCACAAACTATACCTGATTGTTTTCCATGTTTTTCCTTCTCCAGGAAAACCACCAACGACCAGACTTCTTAGGCATCTTATCTTTGACCAGCTGGTCAACAGTACTCTACGTAAAGAGAAACGGTTAAATATAGACTTCATCTAAATTGCACATAAACCATCTATAATGGGCTTTGTACCTTTGGCAAATTCTTTTGAAAAGCTTGCATTGACAGGATCATAGGTGCAGCAGCTGCCCAGTTGTAATAACTGAAAGTACACATAATTGAAAAAATATAGTACCGTGCAAAAGAATTCAGCCACATCATATTACTGCATAGTAAAATTAAAACAAATAATTTAATTTAAGTTAACTGCACAGGTTGCCATGTACTGTATCTAAAGACACAATTAAACATTGTTTTAATTTGGTAACAACCCCATTTCCCCTCTCGTTTGTTCCAACAACTCAGCATTCAGCATCAACAATATACTAATCACCAGCCATCTTCTGCACATGTTTCTCACTGGTTCATGCCTTACGTTATATGGCTTTTTATGCTTAAATGGTATAATGAATACAGTGATTTGACTGAAAAGGAGAGCCTTAATGTGATCTATTCCTCTATCCCCTAGACTAAATAAAAAATAGAAGAAAGTCTGGCTCTTTGTAATCAAAATATGAACCCCCTCCCCCCCATCCCACTTTAGGAATTTATTTCACCATCACTATTTATCTCACTAACTTGGAGTTGATGCAAATGACGAGGTTTGGATCATCAATCATTCCAGGGTTGTTAACAAAATCCTGATAGGTGACAATGTGCTCCTCGAACTTTTCTGCAACACAGATGAAACCACAATGAAACCAAAAATAGACATGCACACCGCACTTGCCGGAACTAGTGTCCTCTTCTCACTGCAGACACTACTGACTGCATAAGAAGCCTGACTTTCTACAAAGATGTTCACAAGTCAACCTGACATTAACATCGATTATCAAATATACACCAGTAAACTGGTGACAGAATTATGGGCACCCAAAGCTCACCCATGACCACAGACCAAATGGACCAAAGTTATGGCTGATTACTGTATATATTGGTTTCATATCGGTCACATGGCTACAGTATGGGTGATTAAACAAACTACAGAGATACTATTTTAATGCAGTTCAGCTGCTACTCGCTCTCGATGACTGGAAAATCTTCTCCACTTTTACAATTACAATGAATCAAAGGACAGTGATACTTATAGACCTAGCTTATCAAGTGCAAAATATCAGATTGATAATCTGTAGTCAGCCTCCTGCGTTCACTCTTTCTCTACCTTTCTTGATCTGCGTGGAATATCCCTCAATCCCACAGAGGGACATGGTAACATCCAGTGTGTCAGTGGTGGAGTCTGATAGATACTCAGTCCCACTGTCCACATTGGCATTGCTTAGAGACGGAGGAGTCTGCTGTCCTGACTGTGGGGACTGTATCGGTGGGGCTGAACCAAACTCAGCATCACCCTGAGACAGAGATTCAACCTCGCTGGATAATGAGAAAAAAAACAGACAATAAAAACCAATTGTAAATGATACCTACATACAATGATAAAATAAAAAAAGCTTCTGTAAGCATACAGACTATTTGTATAAGAGCACATTTATCACATGTAATGTGGTGGTCCAAGAGTTCTAGACTTCAAAGAATTTTCATTTAACTATTAAAGCAATCTTATGTTTGTATTTATAAAAGTTATTTCCATTATTTAATAGCCCTCAAAATGTGTGTATGTATCTGGAAATTGCTGTACTTGTTCTGCTCACACCTTGAGTGTTTCGAACTCAAAGTGATGGAGTACAAAGGCCATATGTCAAAAAACTCATCTTTGTTTAAAATGTATCGACCTGACTCTATTAAGTCTTGCGCAGCTTTACACGGTCATGATGAACAAACTTTTAAACATACTGGACAAGTATTGTGTGTAGCCTGTTTGCCATGTAGCACCACAGTGTCCGCTGCTAACTTGGGACACTGAGCCTAAAGGCTTAGGCCACGTCTCATGATGATACATGAGAGGATTAAAAGTCTCACCTTTTGGGAAAATACCGTGCAACCACGTCAGGGTCGAGCCTGGGCAGATCATCCAGATAGATATCTGATGGCCCCAAATGCTGACTGCGCTTGCCTGCACATGGGGATATGTTGGGAAACAGAAATGAAAGTGGAATCTAATTGGGACAAGTCAACATAACATGAATGCGAACTATAAAGTTTAATCAGGTGCTTAAAGCCTACCCTTTTTCTTTTCCTGGGGTTCTACTGTTTTAGATGAAGGCTGGGAGATGTTGGGCAGCTCCTCTAACTGTGTAAGAGATTCCACATGTTCCGTCAATCCAACACTCTTCGTTTCCCGATTGGTCTGCGGGGCCAACATGGGGCGTTCCTCCTCTGCAAAACCTTCAGTCAGTGAATGACTGACAGTCAGTGCTTCAATACCACGGTCTCTCTCCACCAGGCCTATATTTTCAGCTGTAGTAAAATGAGCTGTCTCAGTAAAAGCACTGATTTTCTTGACGGAGGTAGCTAACAATTCTGACTGAGCCCTGCTACCTGAGTCAGCTCGACCAGATAAGCTAACAGTGCTTGCATGGAATTCAGAGCAAATTAAGATGTCAGTCTTTGCACCAGTGTCAATATCTCCGACTACCCCATCAGCATTAGTAGATCTGGTGGTGTTCTCTGTGTCATCAAGATTTGCAGTTCTAGCATCACGGTCTGTAGTAACTGTGTTAGCTATGCAATCATTCAGGCCACTATGAGACTCCAGTTCTGAAGTGTTCTGTTGATCAGAACCCTCCATGTGTGTCGGTGTGAATGGGGAACCCTGATATGTGGGAGAGGAAGTCTCTGTGTCTGGGGTAGAGTGGGAAATTTTATTGAGATCATCAGGGAGACATGATTGTTTTTCAAGAACGCAAGGTTCTGGCCTGAGTACAGTTACAGTGGTCATGGGGTCAGAGAGCTCCATGTTGAACGAGGCCTGCCTTTGGATGGTGCGGAAGTGGGAGCGCTCAGAGGGGGTAACGAGAGAGGAAGGAGTGGAGAGCCGCTCTGTGCTCCCTCGCTCTGATGGACACACCTGCAGGCATAACACAGGACATAAGATACGGCTTGATTTGCTGAGAGTGAAAAAGCAATAACGGACATTTTGCAGGAGCAGAGTGGAGCACCTTAGGAAATCCACCCCAGTTCCACTGCATCTGAGGCCCGGTTGTTTCCTGAGGCTTCACCAACAGTTCAGAGTCGCTCTTTGGAGATGAGGGACGACTGTAGAAAAGGCTGTAAAAGGAGAGCGTGAAACTCACAGATGTAGAAATGAAAGCTATTAGTTCTGTATTTATTTAAGTTCTGGTTTCACCTACTACGTGTACACAGACCTGCACAGTCAAACAAGAAGTAATAAACAATCTGTAAAATACTCTCCCGCAAATTACATAATGCAAGGAGAACAAATAAGACTGAAGAACGGAATATATAAATATTGTGGAATAAAGACTAAATGTACATTTATATTTGTTTTTATTTTAGCATATGCACTATGATGCATCTTATTACCTCTCATTAGGTGAGCACTCTCCTTCAGAATAAGGATGCAAATCTCTGGAATGACTTCCAAGCACATCTTCACCCGGTTCCTCAGACAGAGAGTAATACACAGACTTGCTGCAGGAACACACACATATCAAAGGGTAAACTTAACAACCGATTCATTCAGACCATATACAAACCTGAAATATTAAAAAAAACAAAAAGAAATACGGTATATAGATACACACGCAACAGTCAGTTCAATCACAGAGTGACCATAATTCTTCTAACACACACACACGGAGACATGTTCTGTCGAAACAATACTTTTCATTAATATAACATTTTGAAACCTCATCAAATGAAAATGAAAATGAAGAAGTGATGCAAATTTCACCAGAAACACTTTCAATGGGAAGGTACAAATCAACATTAGTGAAGAGTAGATTGTAAGCAATTTGATATTGGGTAGGGATAACTCGGTGGTTAAGGCACTGGGTCTGTTGATCAGAAGGTCCCAGGTTCAAACCCCAGCATCTCCGATTCGTCCTTGAGCAAGGTCCTTAACCCTGAACTGCTCAGATGTATAATGAGATAAAAAAAAAAAAGTAAGTTGTTCTGGATAAGGGCGTCTGCCAAATGTTGTAAATGTAAGTATATCCGATCAGCAATTTAAAGATACAGTCTCAGCGATTTCTCAAAATGGAACAGCTGTATGCACGCCGAATCAAATATCCGGTCAAGCATGGCACAGCAGCATAATGCATAAAATCATGCAGATACAGGTTAAGAGTTGAAGTTAATTTGCACATTATATATAGGAATTGGGGAATGCGATCATGGTGACTTATGCCATGGGATTTGCCTTGCTAAAGAGAGAGGTCAGAGGAGAATAGCCAGACTGGTTTTAGCTACCAGGAAGGCTCAAATACCCACACTGTACAACTAGGGTAAGCAGAAAAACATCCAGACCAATTGTTTTTTTTTCCAATCTTCAACTTTCCTGTGGAAGCAGTCCATATTATAAGCATCAGATTTCTGGTTCTTGGCTGTTGGGAGTTTTGCCCTTCCACCTCAATTCTGATTCAAAATTCAAGAAGATTCAAGAATTTTATTTGTCACATACATGGTTGGACAACAGTAGTCAAATGCAATTGCAACTCCATACTGCAGAATAAAGAATAAGTATTTACAAAATAAAAATAAGACTAAATAGACTATGATATAAATTATATACAATGTATGTAATATAAATTATACAGAATTATGTAGTAAAAACGTAATACCAGTGCAATGATGTGTTAAAGTGACTGTGCGCTGAAGTTGTTGGTCATTGGTGAGGTTATGCAATCTGACATGCTTTTCTGCTCAGCATGGTTGTAGAGAGTGGTTATTTGAGTCAATGCTATTCTCTGACAAAGGGCATTTCCACACTGCGGCCATTTACTTTTTGTACCGCTCTACAGACTGTCTGCATGGATAATCAAACTAGCCTGTCTGTTGGAAGATATGCCATGGTCAGAGTCAGAAATCACATCTTCCCCCCTCATTCTGTTTTTTAACGTTGAACAATAAATGAAGCTGTTGGCCTGAATCCACACTTTGGTGCTGCTAAATGAATATCTGAGTGCGCAATTACACAAAAAAAAAAATCTGTCCAGTGTATGTAAATGAATAAAAATTTCTTACAGAATCGCCAAAGCTGAATGAAAGCTCTAACCTTGCCATGATCACGGTCTCCTCTTTCAGGATGTCCTGTTCTCGGGTCTCCCTCTCCTCCTCTGAGGAGCTGACATCCTCGTGGACGTGTGCGTCGGAGCGGGAACGCTTCTTGCGCCGTTTTTTCCGGCGGTTGGACGAAGACGAGGTGGTGCTGGAAGGGGACTCGGTCACCTCTGAAATCTCAGGGAGTTCCATGGGTATGGGGGAGGTGCAAAGGTGAGCTGGTACTTCTGCCTGTGAGAAAAAATCATATATTCTATATTAATTACAAGTTGCTGTAAATTTATACTATTCTACACCGAATTTTAACACGCTTTTGTAACTCCATGCTGTAGGATCACGGACACTTTCTTAATACCTCCAAGCTTTCATTTTCTTCCACAAAGAATGCCTCTCCATTATCCCCAAGTTTCATGTGCAAGTCAACTGGCTCACCATTGATCTCAATATCCACCTGAAGAAACAAACAAACAGATTTATCAGATAAATAAAAGATAAATTGTACACATAATGTTAGTTAGCTTTTCTCTGACATTACATAGAAAGCTTATATGTTTTTTTCGGTGCTAAATATTGGTATACAGCAAAAGCATTTTTCATATTTCTTAACAACATGATGTAGAAGAATTAAAATGTGTGTTAGATTAAAACAGGTTCATCTGGGATCTTCAGCAAAGCATGGCACAACAAAAGAAAACATTCTTTTTCAACAAAAGAAAACAGTCATACAATTGCATTATTTATGAGGAAATTCCTGAAGCCTGCCATGCCTCGTCATATACAGTACATTTCTTATTACATTTTATGGAACACACCTAGAAATATCACTATTGATATAAAGTAAAGTAATAGTGTACAACTATTTCAGATTCACTTATTATCCTACACCATCTCATACTTTCACTATCTAAGCTCCTCCGTTCCTCACCACTTTCTCCTTGGAGCGAAGAACTCCCAGCTTTCCAAAGCGCACATGGAACGGTGAGCAGAGGAGAGTGCCGTCCGGCTGGCGCACGACGATGACATCGATCCCACCGGTGAGTGTAGCAGGGTTCAGTCCACGATAAAGCTCCTTTACAGTAACAAAGACCGTTTCTGCTAAATGTCCAACGTAGTTCATGGTCTGGGACTGAGACAACGAGACAGATTGGTTACATGATCTGACCGGGATGACTTAAATCTAGCTAGCACACACTTCCAGAAGGGAAAAAATTCACTAGAAAACTAAATTTAAAAAACCTATGTTTGGTCTGCTGTATCAATTTTCAAACTACCGGAGATGCTTAAGAAGCGTAACATGGAGCTTGACAGTAACCTTTGGATTCAGAGTCAATGACTAATCAACTGAGGGACTATCACATTCCAAAACCTGTTCAAAGTCTCTTCTTGTTCAACAGTAGGACATCTTGATAATCTTCTAGGATAGAACCTAAGCATAACATTTATACTGATGAAATGAATGAACAGCAACTTCTTTATATTGTTCCACAAAGTATCTAGAAGAAGGATGAGTAATTATCTGGACACATGTGACTCACACAAACTTTTTCAAATTGTAATAAGTATAGTAATGGACGGCTTTTTTTCACAAGAAGCATTCGAGTCAAACCAGGACTTTTGATAGTGCTGAATAACAGAGCATGGTTATTGGAGTAAAAAAGTGTTTCATGGTTATGACTATCCAAGCATTTCCCTTGTGCTTGGATACCATTAGCTAGAACGTTTTCTCAGTATGCTAGAGTCATGATCAGACTGCCTGCTTCATGCCTGAAACACTGGCCTCCCAGGAATGCCTTCAGTTCATGTGGAAATGGCCTGGAGCGAGGTCAGGGCTGCACAGGGGGGGTGGCAATAACTCTAATTCCTGTAATGTGCGAGTGGTGTTTGTAAATGATTGTGTGTTCAATTCCCACAGTCATATGAGTCTCTTTTGTAAGTAAATATATTTTACTGTGGCTAAAAGTAGCTCTTAGAGCAGCTAAACTCGTGTGTCAACTCTGAGTAAAATCACACAAGTCACATGTAAATAAACTAACGTGAATAAACTACAAAACTGTCCAAATAATTTGACTAAAGTCAATTCTAATCCCTGTTCCAGGGATAGGCAAATAAGGTAATTATACTTTGGTAATTGTAAATTCTACGTCACAATTACTTTAAAATCAAAGATGCCAAAAACAAAATGATTAAAGCTAAGCATTCAGGAGACTGTTACTGCTTAGCCAACATTTTAGATTTTAGGATTTTTCACATGATTTCTTACCCATAGTGAACGATGGAGATGTCCCTTCCCTACATCATCTGATACCCTCCACACCACAGGTGCCATCCAGGAACTAATATTTCCTTCATCCCCAAATCTAGGCCAATTCCTGATCTACAGATAAGCACTTCAATTCTCTCTCTTCCTCTATCTGTATATAGTGTGTGTAGCTGTTTTATAAAGAGGTGGTGTAAATACAGGCTCTCGTTCTCTCAGCTCTCCTCTCGATCTGTGCCTTATTGTGAGAGAGCCAATGGTACTGGTGTGACGTCAATATGTGGATCTGACAGAATGGTGATACTGCTGATAATGGCAACATGAGAGAGACCCAGTGCATTCAGGCCCTATTATTCCCTCTATACACACACACACAAACGAACACATGCACGTGCACACACACACTGTTTTTCACTCATGTTACTGTCTCCCTTATAGACATAGGGAACATGCATGCAACTGCTTGTGCACGCTGGCCCAGTTTACAATCACAGATGTCTACACACACACACACACGTACGCACACATGCTGCATGTGTCATTTAGGCCAACAGTTTGTGACAGACTCAGCCATTCTTTTTACTCGACCCAGAGTTTCTTCACAAGCAGGGTGAGGCCTGATTTTGCAAGCGCACGTGTATAAGAGAGAACTAACAACAAGCACGCAGCCAAATAGAGATAAAGGTTTCACATAGATATGAGAAACCCAAGGCTGTATGGCTGCGATAACGATTATTATTGCTCCAAATTTGAAATCATCTCTATTTATTGGCAATATTCAGCCCATTTTGTTTTAAATGAAGCAACAGCTGATTCTTTGACTCTGACAGTGTACCCCGGGAGCGACCAAACTTTTTTTTTCAAAGGGGTCAGATTAGACCTTACCAAAAAAGCCTGGGAACAGGGATTTGTATGGTTATATAAATTTGTGTGTGTGTGTGTGTGTGTGTGTGTGTGTGCTTTGTACATACTTGCATATTCCCATTATATGTATTTGTATTTATATTCATGGTGGCATGGGCGCGTAGTGGTTTCTTCCCACAGTCGAAAGCCATGCAGAAGTTAAATGAGGGTTAAATGGAGAGGTGCAGATACCTCCACCTCCACTTGTAAAAAGCAAAAGGTAATCGATGGATCCATGAAGAGTCATTGACACCAACAGGAATTTCGCCCCATGGTTAACATATGAATGATGGACAGATTCGAATACAGCATAAACTAGAATACAGCATAAATTGTTCCTACTAAAGAAGAGGGTGATTGCCACAAATGAATTAACAGGTTCCCATGAGCAACATCAGGCCCTGAGCCAGATCTCTGGACAACCCTGATGTACATTAGAAGCCCGCATTCGGTAAAATATTTAAGTTGTAGGATTACAATAAGGCTGCTCCTTTAGCCAGAACAGATTAGTGTTAGTCTTATAAAAATATATATAACCACAAATACAGTCAGGTCCACAAGTATTTGGACAGTGACAATTGTGTCCCTCTGCACACCACCAATTGATTTTATGTTTAACAATCAAGATGGTATTAATGCCTATATGTTTATTCAAGAGGTGTTAAAAAAAAAAATCAGTAACAGTTTAGGAATTACAACCATTTATTTACATCATCCCTTCATTTTCATACGCAAAAAAAAAGGAATTGCACAAACTAACCAAAATGCCAGGCAATCATTAACTGCAAAGACGTCTGCAACCCATGTACGCCACCAAATGCAGAGTTTCCTCCCTTGAGATGCTTTGCTAGGAATTACTGCAGCTGCCTTCCATTGCTTCATATTTGTGGATCTTTCTGTCTTCAGTTTTGTCTACAGTAAATGAAAAGCAGGCTCAAGTGGTTTGAGGTCAGAAGACAGAGCCCTTTAAGAGCATTCACTTAATTCGCTTTAAGATGCTCTTGAGTCACCTTTACTGTATGATTTGGGCCATTACCAATCTGTACTGTGTAAAGCTCTCTCATCAATTTGGCAGCATTTGACTTACCGTGAGTATAAAGTATAGCTCTGTACACTACAGAATTCATCCTGCTACTTCAATCAGCATTCACATTCTCAGTAAATAACATTAGCCCAGTTCCACTCATAGCAGACATATATGCTCATGGCGTTACAGTGCTTCCACCATGACAGATGATGTGGCAGGTATTGGAACATGGGCCTTTGCTTTCCTTCTACATACAGTATTCCTTAGCTCCAGTCATTCTGGTACAAAGCTGGTTTCATCCGTCCAAAGAAAATTGTTCATCGAGACTGGGCAGCCTTTTTTCATCTGGCCGTCCTGACTCTGCATAGGTGAGTCAGGGATGTGAGCTTGCCTTCTTTTTAAGAAAAACTTAATCTGGTCAATATTAAAATACCTTCTATCACTCTAATAGGTCTGTTTGGTTTTTTCAACCTTATTACGGTCTTGGCACCTCTTTGGACTGTATATTGAAAGTTTCCATGAACAGCTACCAGGTGTAAATCAACACAATTACATACAACTATTTATCTCTTTAATTTTGTTATGAAATAACAAGAAGACAGGTCACAACTGGCCATCAAGCTGCTGATTACTTTAGAAAATCTAAGTATGTACAAACTGAGGAATTTTGTTAAAAAAAAAAAAAAAAAAAAGCTGTTCCTATTCAGTTAATGAAATATTTTTGTTTACCCCCGAAATGCTGCACTTTAATCACTTAATTTCATATACACTGTAGTGATGTACAGAGGCAAAACATGAAAACTATCACTTTCCAATCACTTATGGAACTGAGTGTGTGTGTGTATATATATATATATATATATATACAAATACAGTACAGACCAAAAGTTTGGACACACCTTCTCATTCAAAGAGTTTTCTTTATTGTGTTCTTTCTTGTGTTCTTTAGCCCAAACGCGTCTCTTCTGCTTGTTGTCTGTCCTTAGCAGTGGTTTCCTATCAGATCTTCTAGCATGAAGGCCTGATTCACACAGTCTCCTCTTAACAGTTGTTCTAGAGATGTGTCTGCTGCTAGAACTCTGTGTGGCATTGACCTGCTCTCTGATCTGAGCTGCTGTTAACCGCCGATTTCTGAGGCTGGTGACTCGGATGAACTTCTCCTCCGCAGCAGAGGTGACTTTTGATCTTCCTTTCCTGGGACGGGCCGCATGTGAGCCAGTTCCTTTGTAGAAACTTTGTGACTGCACTTGGGGACACTTTCAAAGTTTTCCCCATTTTTCGGACTGACTGACCTTCATTTCTTAAAGTAATGATGGCCGCTCATTTTTTATATTACTAGCTGCTATTTTCTTGGCATAATACAAAATCAAACGCTTTGAATGAGAAGGCGTGTCCAAACTTTGGTCTGTACTGTGTATATATATCACACTTTAAGTACGTATATAGTAATATTAATTTACATATACATTAAAAAAATTTTGGTGTTGTGTTGTTTATGCTTTAATTAAATAGAAACCAATCAACTGCAGAAACGGCACCAGCACAGCTGAACATTTTTAATCTGATTGGTCAGGAGGTGTCTATTACTTTTGAATTTTGTTTGTTTGTTTCTGGAGCTTACACAAAGGAACTTGTTTGTCAAAATGCTTCAAATAATCTAGCCCTAATATTAAATGGATTTATAAAAATTTTATTTAAGCAAAAATTAAATTGTTGACCTGGTTGCACATTTGATGAGGGGATAATTATTTATGATTCATGTAAAAAGTCTTGAATGTCCTGTAATGACCTGTAACACTCATGGTGCTTTAAAAAGTTTCTCTGCATGGTAAGACCTCGTTTTTCATTTCTGTTTAAAATAAAAGGCTGCTCTCTGTAATAATATTTTAGAGAGCACGGGGAAGAATGAGCAAGAGAGAGAGACGCATGCGGGAACTATTTATCTCAGCTATATCATAAGTGAGAACAGGCACTAACTTGTCTTAAACATTTCAAAGCAACAATCATCTATTAAAATGTGTGACACGTTTAATATCAAATTAGACATGGTAATCACTGGCAAATCATTGTGAGGTAAAATGAATAACACACTCCCTACCATGCTGTTATACAAAAGTAATCCACTTTGGCATGGTAACGCATTACATCATCATATTATTGTTTATTTTGACACAACAACATGCCACAAAGTGGGTTGGTCCTCCAGGGATTATTTAATCTGAACCGGAGGTGGAAAGTAACCAAATACATTTACTTTGTTACTATAAATATTTCAGGTACAACATTACAACATTAGATAATACTTGTTACTTGTACTCAACTACATCCTATGGCAATTATCTGTATTTTTTACTTCACTACATTTCTGCATGGCATTGTATTACATAACTATCGTGGTGTGTGGCATCTGAAGTGGGAATGTCGCACACATGCTGTTACTTGTACTTGCCTGATTTGCTTAAATGCTTAACAGCGTAACAGGTGTTTGAAATTAGAAGCAGCTGAGCTGGTTGCAGACAGGGAAGAAAACGGCACTTTCAGGGGGAACATTCAGTTGGGGAAAAAAATAATATAAAGCAAGGAAGGGGGATAAAAAGAAAAAAAAAAGAGAGAGAGACTTACTATAAATTAAAGGCTACACTGATCTAGTACATGCTCAGTACTTTTGATACTTAAGTAAATTTGAGGGTGAGTACTTTTGTTTTTTCACTAAAATAAAAATATAAATAGACTTAATTCGCTGTAGGAGGAAACCCACCAAGCACAGGGAGAACATGCAAACTCCAGACCTGAGGCGGAAATCTAACCCCCGACCCAGGAGGTGTGAGGTCGCAGTGTTAACCACTACACCACGGTGCAACCTGACTTTATTGACTTATAGTTTCACTTCGACTTTACTTGAGTAGTATATTACCTGGGGTCTCTCTACTTTCATTCAAGTACAGGATTTATGTACTTTGCCCACCACCCTATCGTAACTGCTCAGTCCATTATGTATTACTCCTAGCATAGCTAAGCTTGTAAACACACATTTGTAAAATGCTTGTATGTGTGTTAAACATTTGCATTTTAATAAACATAGTTTTTGATTAAAATGTGGTCACTGGTCTTTCCTCTTCTCACCACAGCGGACCATCCGGTTCACACATACAAGGTTTTACCCTCCCATTTTATCCAGCCTTGGAACCGGCACTGCATCCAGCGGCTGGGGTTCGGGCACTGGCTGGGAATCGAACCCGAGCCTTTTACATGTTAGGCGAAACACTTACCACTGAGCCACTTAAAATATACATGTATTACAAAAGTGTTTATTAATGATAAACGCATTCATTGTTATGTATATATATTGATATTTTATTTATAAATTATATATATATACATACACACACAGTACAGACCAAAAGTTTGGACACACCTTCTCACTGAATTTGTATTAGGGCAAGAAAAAAAGCAGCTAAGTAAAGAAAAACGAGCGGCCATCATTACTTTAAGTCAGTCAGTCCGAAAGATTGGGAAAACTATGAAAGTGTCCCCAAGTGCAGTCACAAAAACCATCAAGCGCTACAAAGTAACTGGCTCACATGCGGACCGTCCCAGGAAAGGAAGACCAAAAGTCACCTCTGCTGCGGAGGAGAAGTTCATCCGAGTCACCAGCCTCAGAAATCGGCGGTTAACAGCAGCTCAGATCAGAGAGCAGGTCAATGCCACACAGAGTTCTAGCAGCAGACACATCTCTAGAACAACTGTTAAGAGGAGACTGTGTGAATYAGGCCTTCATGCTAGAATATCTGCTAGGAAACCACTGCTAAGGACAGGCAACAAGCAGAAGAGACGCGTTTGGGCTAAAGAACACAATAAAGAACACAATAAAGAAAACTCTTTGAATGAGAAGGTGTGTCCAATCTATCTCTCTCTATTATTTATGTATATTATTTGTCCAAATTATATATTATTTACTGGGTTTGAGAAACAGTAGAGTGGTCAGAGATCTCTGTGATACGTTATTGTTTGTTTTTCGCCTGCTCCCCTTCAAGGGGTCCTCACACTGTCTCTTTGACGCGGACCATCCGATCTGCACACAACCTGGCACAGAATTTACACAGGATGCCCTCCCATTTTATCTTGGGACCGGCACTGCATTCAGTGGCTGGGGTTTGGGCATCGGATGGGAACTAAATCTGGGCCTTCCGCATGGCGGATGAGAAACCTACAACTGAGTCATCGTTGCCCGTCTCTCTCTGTCTTTCTGTGATATGTCAAGATGTGGGGAAAATGATTTAATGCATGACGGTCAAATTAATGTGATATAAACGAATTGAGAATGTGCTGTTAGTAGAAAAATCAACTTCAAACTGGGCACGGATCACAGCACCCTGTCACTGATGACTGTCTCACAACAGCATGCCCTGAAGGATGAGACTTTTTTTTTTTTCCTCTAAACGTTTGCTTGTTGACACGTCATCAGACGTTACCTGGACTTTAACAGATGATAAAGCTGAAGACTTGAGATGAGGCAGACGTCGACTTGCTGTGTCTAGAGGTTTGTGAACAGCTCTGTCTCACCGCACACCTCAGACTCAGGTCTAGTGGTTGTGTTTTAGTGAAGGCGTGGACTATAGATCACTAATACATCAGTTACATTCCCGAGAAAATACACTTCCGCAACCTAGAATACAACAGCGTCATTCATCAGACCTTGGGAACTGATTATACGGGTAGAGATGACAAACAGGATGAATGGAGTAAGTTACCTTAGCTTATCGCTGTGCTGTTTGGACAACATGACATCCCCAAATAAACCATCACCACCATCATAATAATAACGTCTGTAACGCAGGAACTAGCGGTTTTTTTTTTTCTATTATAACTTGCGGTGACATGCAATAAATAAACACAAGCAGAATCAGGAACACTTTTGTTACCATTTCCGGATGTTTAAAAGTCTACTTTTTGCGCTTACCTTTCCAGAAGTGACTCCAGAAGCAGAAACACCTTCCTATCAAACTTCCGGACGCTGAAGTATATTCAAGGCAGTGACTCGGCGAACACGTCAATCACGCATTCAGCCAATTGGAGCCCGCGATTCATCGAGACACGCCCACTCTTGCCGTCTACTGTTTTCGTTGCAAATACGCTTAGTTCTGACGAAGACCACTAGAGGGCGCACAGAGACAGCCAAGTGCAGACTGTGTACGTGTGTGTGTGTGTGTGTGTGTGTGTGTGTGTGTGTGTGTGTGTGTGTGTGTGTGTGTGTGTGTGTGTGTGTGTGTATATACCATTCACCCAGCCATATTTACACGTTTTTTTTTTACGAGTCTTACAGCCTGGCTAGGACTGTGGGCTCATTATTAAATACATATTTCATTTTTATTTCATCGTACTTTTTCTTATATGGCTTGTGTTCACCATATATTTCTTTTCCACAGAGCAGAGATTCTGTGTCTCTGACAGAATATCGGGTCTGCCAACAGTAATGGGGCTTTCCCACATATCCCAAATTGGTTTTAACCCTTAAATCTTAAGATCATTTGAGCTCATAGGCAGATACACTATACGGACAAAAGTATTTGGCCAAACCGGCAATGACACTGGATCCGAATAAATATACTTCGTTATGGACTTGGTCCCCCATTTACAGCTATAAGAGCTTCCACTGTTCTTTAAAGACTGTCTATTAGATTTTGGAGTGTTTCTGTAGGAATTCGTGCCCATTCACTATGAAGAGCATTTATGAGGTCAGGCACTAATGTTGGACAAGTAGGTCTGGCTCGCAATCTTTGTTCCAGTTCATCCCAAAGGTACTCATTAGGGTTGAGGTCAGGACTCTGTGTGGTCCTGTCAAGTTCTTCCACACTGAACTCATCAAACCATCTGTTTATAGTCCTTGATTTGTGCACTGGGCACAGTCATGTTGGAATATAAGGGCCTTCCCCTGTAACTGTTGCTACAAAGGTGGAAACGTAGCATTGTCCAAGATATCTTGGTATGCTAAGGCATTAAGATTGCCCTTCAGGGGTCTGATTGAAACACCTGAATTCATTAATTAACAGTATTTTTGTCCATGTAGCATAGCATGCTTGGAATTTTAAAATTCACTAACTAAAAGTGCAAGTGTGTGAATTGTATCAAATTTTTAGGACTTTGTAGGTGGTTCGAGCCTATTCATAATGAATCATAGAGGTAAAAATTTTAACGATAAAACATCCCAAACTCTAACATGTTCAACTCACACTTACTCAAGAATTGCCACAATTCTGCTAAGAACTTCTACATTCCTGCTACAAATAACATGTGGCAACAAGAGCAATTCCCAACAAATGTAGCACTAGCTAGCCACTCCAGGTCGCTACAATTTAAACTGACATTTACATTTACACTGGCCAAGAGGGTAAAACACTTTATTTCCCCTAAATAAATAAAAAATCAAGAGGATGAGGCGATTTTAAGGGGCATCCCCAGATTATTCATTAAATGCTTTTTTTTTTTTTTTTACTAGCCATGCTGAGATAAAGGATATGAAAAATATGAAATTTTGTACCATCTGGATTTAAATGTTAGAACGAAGAGTGTTCATATCAAAACAGGTCTTTGTTTAACAAAAAAAATCTTAAAATGTGTTGCTTTGAATATAGTTCTTGACCAGACAGTTCTTAGACAGTCGACGTTCGGCATGAGTAAGGCTGAGTAATGGTTTGAATAGGAGTCGAAAATATCATAAATCATAAATGATGTGTGAGTACATCGTAACGCTGAATCAATTTGAAAAAGGTTAAGGTACTGTATGTGAGCTTGAGCCAAGCTCTCGCACTCTCATAAATGGTTTAAAGGGGGAAAGTCTTCTGAATGTAGTCACAGTTTCAGGCTAGCAATCTATTGCTAGTAGTGGAATTTTCTGTAGCTACTCACTTGTATAAACAAAGATACAAGTGACCTGGTGTTGATGTCCTAAATATGTTGGAACACTGATTTTACAATCATTTTAGTGGACAAGCGCTAGCTCTTGTATAAATTGAAATTTAAATGCTTTTTTGGGCCATGCCGTGTGCAACATCCTTACACACACACACCGTTTTTCCGTCTCACTGTCCTGGTGAAACTTTCCTCTGGTATCTTTTTTTTTTCCATTTTAATGCTGCTAATTTAGTCTATTCTTACACTTTAACCTAATCCTGATCTAATCTATACCGCTCATCCTCATCCTGTGTAGGGTTATGGGCGTCTGGAGCCTGTACTATTGAACTTCAGGCACAGGCAATGTACAGCACACCCTGAATGCAGAACCAGTGCATGGCAGGGTACAAGCATACACTCTAAACACAACCAGTTATAAACTGTGGGCAATTTGGAAACAGCAATCAACCTACACTTTGTGTCTTTACTGTGGGAGGAAACCAGAGTACGTGAAGGAAATTCATCAAGCACAGGAGAACATTCACACGCCAGTCACATAGACCAGAGGTGAAATTTGAACCCCCAACCCTGTAGGTGTGGAGGGACAACGCTGTCCACTAAGCCACCATGTTTTCTTTCTTTCTTTCTACATAAAACTGCAAAATGATCAGATACTTCTTTTTTGGTGACCCCTACTAAGAAATTAAATAACACCCCCAACCCCTATACACACCAGTTTACTTGAATAGTTTTCATTTGCATATTAGTACTACGTTTTCTTTCCTTAGGTTAAGGCCATCATGTCTGGGAAAATTCTGCCCAAGTGTACACTTTCAAAAACAACAACTGTGAATCTAATCAGGTTCTTTTTGTCATTTCTGTCCCATTGCCATTCAGACAACCGTTTTAAAAGTAAAAAGTTCTCCCAACATTTAAAACACACATCATCAAACTCTCATTACGAATATCTGGCTACTCTAATGCACAACATTACTGTTAAATACTGCAAATCTTATTCAAACACCAAGCAACACGTTATCAGACTTATTCTTTTATCGCTTCCTTTTTCAGAAACATGAAAGCACTATTGGGCGGATGGATGGAAAGAGAGCAAGAATTCATGGAACACGGTTCAACAAAAGACATTAGTTCCATACGTTAAAGCACATATGTATGTCGTCTGCCTTTTTAAGGAGTGTTTCGCTGCTCGGGGCAGCTGTGTAGTTCTGAGATATAAACTGTAGGGTATAGCCTTAGCGTCTTCTCTGGTCATCCTAAGTAAACCTTCCCACTCACTCTCACAAACACAATTTTTTTTTTCCTAAATAAGGCAGCCTTATCTGTGTTTTTGTCATTTTGGCCCCATTCCTATGAGTATCCCATTCTACAGAGTTCAGGCCAAGGGGCAGGCTGCAGCTGCACATTCTTTTTCCTTATATGGCTAAATCCCTGCTTTGGCCCTGCCCTTTGTGGGTAAACCAGAAGCCCTGATTGGCCAGCCCAGGAATGGGAGGGTCGTATTACTAAACTGATGCTTTAAACAAACTTTTGTTGAGAGGAACTACCTCCATCCCTCTCTCCCACAGACAAAGCTTAGCCGGCTGTTCACTTCATCACCTGAAGCCAAGGTGAGCAGGGAGTTTCTATCCTTGATTGTTTTTTTTTTTTTCTAATACGTGATCTTAGAAATGGCTGTGTTCGGTGGTGCTGAGCAGTAATCTCTACTGCTGGCTGTAGTAAATGTAGTAAATAGGGTACGCATAACAGTTCTGAGGTCTCTTTGGAGTGAAAGGTTTAACGTCTGTAACTAATCCTCTATTTGGTGAATGCGCGTCCCAGAAGTGTAAGAGTTGTAGATTGTTCGTAACATTAATAAACTGGTAGTAATAGCATTAATATGTCATGAGATCATTAAAGTTGTCAGCTGTCAGCGATAAAAATCCGCAGCTGTTCCCTAATATGCTTTTAACCAGGCTGATGGCTTCCTCGCTGTCTGTCTCCTACTGAGAAGATGTTTGTTTGTAATGCCATTGTGAGGGAATGTGGCTGGAACACCCGAGGCAGTGTGTAGCCTGAAGTATGCTGTTCCTAATCTTGCTTCTGTCATCTGGGGTCACAGGTTAAGACAAAGGTGGTCTTGTGTGTTGTGAGACTTTGTGGAGAGGCCTGGGATTGAAAGAAGGCAAAGAAGAATCAATTTCCCAGGACAAACAGCCTTAGTCCTTCAAAGAGAACAAAAGAAAAAAAAAAAAAAAATTGAGCTCCTGATCAAAATCAATCATTAGCTAGTAAAGCACCATACTGGAAGAGCTGAGTCCATGAGGAGTTCAACTTCATCTACACATGTACAGTATAATTAAACATTTTGCCTAAGCTAGTAAAAATAGTTTCGGAGCTTTAATATGAGAGAGCTTTAGCAGATACTATTTGTTACGCATGTTAACACAGGTCTCACTTCTCCCCCAAAGTATATCTGTTCATGCTCCAGCTGAAATCCACATCAGATAATGCATAACCCAAACTCCCTTTATTTCACTCCTCCTCCTCCTCACTATTTCAGCGTCTATTTAATTGAGCTCCTGTTGATTCACGGAAACCTGAGCAACAAACTAGGGGAGGGGCCTTTCTTATATGAGGTCACAATAGGGGAAAACTAATTGGCCAGTACAACAATGGAAAAATTTCAAAAAAAATTTTTGTCAATTTTTTAATGCAGTTTTTTATGCAGTTTGCTTTAAGATTACCCCCCCCACAACACACACACACACACATCCTGAAAAAAAAATCCATGACTGCACACACAACCTAACTGGCGTATTCAGAGAGCTGGATTGTGTCACGATATAGAAAATAGTTCACACGTTATGATAGGGAAAAACCAGCCACATGGAGAGGGTGTCTATTTTTACGAGAGCAGAAACTAGGGATTTAAAAAGCGGTTGTTGCAAAGCAGCTGCCAGTACTTTAATCTTTTAAAGAGACAGTTGTGAATACCATGGGACATTTTGCACATTGTGTACAGCTTATGTCTGTTTAAAGGTTCGGAGGATTTGCTCATCCTTCCTCAGCAGCACGGTGACCAGCAGAGAGGTTTTATGTAATGATGGCTATTCATGAATGTTGGGAAAGAGAACCACATGGATGAGTCCTAGTTTGGACTTTATCATACTAATCGTCAATGTTATTGCCTGTGAATTCGCTGATCTTATTTATCAGGTGCCGATCAACAGAGAAAAGGAATGAGAGCATCCTTTGTGTGCCCGTCACTTCATCACCCGATGTTTAACTCATGGCCTTCTCTTATACTATGAGTCAGTGTTAGCTCATCCCTGCATCGAATACTGACGCTATACCCAAATTAAAACCAGGACATCAGAGTGTGCAATAGAACAGAGTCTAAGCTGGTAGAATGCGAACACTTTGAACTGCACGTCATTATAGTTTACAGCACAAAGCAGACGCCCTGAAAGGCTGCTCTGTGCGCATTGTTGCAGTATTGATTCAGCGAGGAGTTATTTTTGTCGAATGAAGCTGAAACATGATCCTTGGACTGAAATTCACACAGGAAACGAGGTCTTACCAGGGAGAGGGAAGAGAAGTTCCAAAGATGCAAAGGAGCATTCTAGTTTGGAACGAGTTAGAGACTGAATGTTTAATACGTGGTAGGAGGAACGCATATAAAATGACTAATGACTCTCTATTTGGAGATTGCGTGCCTGCTGTATAGACTTGGATTTCTAACACCCAACTCAAATATACTCACATACTGTAGGACAGTCATATGTCAGACAAGAACAGACAGGCACACAGTACCAAACCAAATCAAACATATACCCTTTTAGACGATCATGACTCGTTAATAGATAAAAGAAAACTGAGCTTTGAACTAGAGGTGTTTTTTTGGAATAGGAAAAAAAAATCCAAAATAGCTTCTGTGTTCAAGTGAGATCAAGCATATAGTTTCATGATTACCTGCATGCATGCATACATAGATACACACACTTACACACACTTACACACACACACACACACGCGCACACACACACACACACACACAGTGACACGCAGAGCAGGCTGGTTACATGCTTGAAGAACTAACAGGCATCTTAAGTGCCTCAGACGTGGGTAAGAACTGTGGCTGCACGTCCGTGTTTGCGTATTAAACCTCGGCGACAATCCGAGCAATCAGAGGTAGCGAGGAGTCTCAGTATGACAGGATGACACCACCCTCATTTTTCCTTTCTCTTGATCCCATCAATCATAAACACGATACTGAAATTTGTGTCATCAAAGGAAACCTCCACCCTTTATTAAAATATAGATGACATGCTCCATGAATTCGGTGGGAAAGGGGTGGAGATGTGCTAGTGACAGGGGGACAATTCTAATGTGCCCACGATGGAATTGAATAGATGAATATTTTTAACAAACTCTAAAAACAATGTGGATGATTATTATTTTTACTGATTTGTGCCTTAAAAAAAGCACAAGAATTCTTTGTCATGAGCTATTGTCTGGATCTTTGGGAAGCGAGGGAGAATTCTCACTGCCATCACTATACAATCAGCAGCTTTTTCATGCAAGGTAGTGAGGGTAATGTGAGCAAACTTTAACCACAGAGAAAATAGATCAATATGTCAGGCCAGGAAGTTTCAGGTAAAAAAAAAAAACGTGCAGTTTTATTCTCACTCATCATCTATACCCCTTTATCCTGTATTCTGAGTCATGGGGGGGCCTGGAGCATATTCCAGGAGGCTTAGGGCACAAGGCGGGGTACACCCTGGACAGGGTGCCAATCCATCACAGGGCACACACACACTACAGGCAATTTGGGAACGCCGATTAGCCTAATCTGCATGTCTTTGGACTGTGAGAGGAAACCGGAGTACATGGAGGAAACCCACCAAAGCACGGGGAGAACATGCAAACTCCATACACATAGAGACGGGAATCGAACCCGAACCCTGGAGGTGCAAGGAGCCGGTGCTAACCACTACACCACCGTGCTGCCCAGTTTTAGTCTAAATTCTAAATAATCTTGGACAATGAAGATCACAGGTTAACATCCAAGTCATGCAGGGTGTTATTTTTGATTGTTTAAGGTTGTAAGTGTTCCTTTTTGAACACATTCGCGTAAGTCTTAGAGGTCACGTTTGGTAACTTTTCGGCTGTAATATACCTCAACTCTTGTATTCTGGCTGCTTGATTTTCTGGGGGCGGTTTATTCTTTAAATAAACTGCCCCCCCCCCATCCATTTTCCTGGAACAATCCAAACTTATGGACAGGAAACATCCATTTTTGGGATCTTAATCATTTCCATTGTAATCCATTATTGGTTCCCATTCCCCCCCTCCTCCCCCCCAAAAAAAGTTTTTATATATATATATATATATATATATATATGAGCTAAAACTGCTAGGTTAACCTTTAGCACTTTGCAGTTATTAGCAATCCCTTATTAAGAGCTAAAGCATGATTATCCAGTTCTTATAAATGGCACGGCGGGACTAGCAGATCTACAGCTGGGGACGGTCCCTTGGTGCACGAGGCAGCAGCAGGGGGAATCTGATTTGCTTGTTTAAGCCCCAGCCAAAACAAAAATGGAAAAAGGACCAACAGCAGGGAACGTTTTATTTCTCACATTTTTTTGTGTTCACACAGACTAGAGAGCCCTCTGAATGTCTAAATATGACTGAAAAGAGAATTCAATTACTACAACAGCTCCCTGTAATAGTACAAACTCCACAGAAAAGTATATTTAGAAACAAGCAGAAGTGCCAGGTTTTGACTTTACCTCATCCCTCATCCCCAGGTTCAGTCAGCTGCCATCATGTCCAGCAAACGGGCCAAGGGGAAGTCCACGAAGAAGAGGCCACAGAGGGCCACGTCTAATGTGTTCGCTATGTTCGACCAGTCCCAGATCCAGGAGTTCAAAGAGGCCTTCAATATGATCGACCAGAACAGGGACGGATTCATCGACAAGGAGGATCTGCATGACATGTTGGCCTCACTGGGTATGTGAGTGAAAAAAGGTCATTGTGGGTGGAAGTGGAAATCCTTAACTTCACCTTTGAACCGATGATTATTACAAAAGCGATTACTTCATTTTTACTCGCGTGTGGGATCAAAACATTTGTCAGGATTATGCTTAATAATTAGGCCATTTCACAAGCCCTGCTTTTGTACTTGTGTGTGTGTGTGTGTGTGTGCAGGTAAGAACCCATCTGATGACTATCTGGAGGGCATGATGAGCGAAGCTCCGGGTCCCATTAACTTCACCATGTTCCTCACAATGTTTGGAGAGCGTCTGAATGGAACAGACCCTGAGGATGTGATCAGGAACGCCTTCGCCTGCTTCGATGAGGAGGGAACCGGTGAGCCCAATACTGCAGCGTATAACATTTACAATAGTCACAAATGTAATTCTGTATTGGAACCTGTAGAGTTTCTGGCATGGAACCAGTACGGTGGACATGAAATGCAAAACAAATTAACGAAATAACAAATTAAAAACCACAATAACAAAACCAAAATAACAAAACCCAAAACAAAATAAAACATTCAAAACCAAAATAACAAAACCCAAAACAAAATAACAAAAACCAAAACTAATTTGTTATTTTGTTTTGTTAATTTGTTTTCGGTTTTGCTATTTTGATTTTTAGTTTGTTATTTTGTTTTTGATATTTTGTTTTCGGTTGTGTTAATTTGGATTGCACCTCTCGGCCGGTCAGAAACGAACCGGAAAAGGTAGGTAAAGTTTGCGAATTAAATTCTTCAACGCTGATTGGACGAGACACCTGTCACTCAAGATATACAAGAAGTACCGTAGCGGCGGTAGATTCGTGTGTGTATGAATGAGCAGACATGTACTTATTGTGGTTTCGAATATGGCGTTCTGCCAAATTTTTGCAGTTCTTGTGGAAAAAATCTTTTGCTTTTAAAAGAGACACGGCAGTTCGCAAACTAATCTTTATACCGTGATATGTCATCAGCACATCAAAAATCACGGCATTCGAATGTCCGTCCTCAAAGTAACGTTGAATAAATTCCATTTCCTTGCTTTCGAATGAAAGATTTCATTATTTTCTTAGTTTTGCAGACCGAAAAAGTTTTGCAGACCGACTTCCTGTTTATCTTGAGTGACAGGTGTCCCGTCCAATCAGCGTAAGAATTTAATTCGGAAACTATACCTACCTTTTCTGGTTCGTATCTGACTGGCAGAGAGGTGCAACACAAATTAACAAAACCCAAAACAAAATAACAAAACAAAACAACAAAATCCAAAACAAAATAAATTAGTTTCGGGTTTTGTTATTTTGTTTTCGGATTTGTTCATTTGGTTTTGAATTTGTTATTTTGTTTTGGGTTTTGTTCAGATGTTTTGCACTTCACGGCCACCGTAAACCAGGGTTTATTTTATACCTGCAAACTGATTGATTTTGGAATTATTTGGTTTATCTGTATGAATAACGTGTAGCATACAGTATGTACTTTATAAAATATTTTACGTCATTTTCCAGGACCAGAACATGGTATAGAAAGCATTACTATATTGAATGAGAATTGCATTACACCTCTGTTAAAGTGTTCTCCTGCTGTGACGCTAACGCCTTCACTACCCCCCGGGCAGGTGTGATTCACGAGGACCACCTGAGAGATCTGTTGACCACCATGGGGGATCGTTTCACCGATGAGGAAGTGGACGAGCTATTCCGAGAGGCTCCCATCGACAAGAAAGGAAACTTCAACTATGCCGAGTTCACACGCATCCTCAAACACGGGGCTAAGGACAAGGATGACATGTAAAGCTTTAAAGAGACTCTCGACCTGGCAGCAGAGCGCGTACCACAACAGAACATGAAGAACAAAAGACACACTAATGACACGTTATTGTAAAGTTAAAAGCACAGAAAAACACAAATGCATTTATTTATATATATATATATTCACATCTTTTTTTAATGATAGTCTACTTGCACTTGTGTAGATTAAATGGTGATAACTCTATACCTCTTTTTTTTAAAATATATATATATATATATATACCCTCCACATGCCTTAAAGGATGATCTAGTGCACAGAACTTTCTCCTTGTTTATTCTGTGGAAGTTTCGGTTGGATACTGTGAAGTTGGGGTAGAAATGAGGTCATAACAAAAGCAAACATCTCAGCGTCATGATCGCTCCGTGCTTTAGAGTTCAAAGGGAAATCACTGTAAGCTGGTCAGATTAAACTGATAGAAACACTGGCTTGTTTAGAAGAAACCGTTGCATTATTGCTTTCTTCAGGGAAAATTGTTACTCTCTTTATGGTAACCAAAAGCTTATCTTTTGTCTGCTCATTTCTTTCATTTTTAACACAGATTTCCAAAAAACTAAACAAAAAAAGAACACAGTTTTTGTCGAATTTTCAGCATGTTTAAGCGTCGCTTGAAATCACAGAAGGTCCAGCAGTCCCTTTAAGTTTTCCGACAAGGAATTTCTCCTTCTATTATGTTCAAATCGTTTTTTTGTATGGAGACCTTGAGGATTTTAAAAAAAATCGCATGTGAACAAGTTATCTGCATACATTTAAAGGAACGTGAGGCTTTTGCATGAAAAACATCACGATTATTTACATTTATATTGACATTATTTGTAACATGAAGCCCTTTATTGCTTTATTCGAACATTTAATTTTGCGTGTGATGTAATTCTCTAATTTAAAAAAATATAATGAAAATAAATGTTAAGACACCGCTGCTGTATAAGAGGAAGGAAATACTTTGATATGGTCATGTTGGCATTTTTGATAACATTTCTGCACCAGAATGCTGTGGGACCAGTGAGCCAACCCATGCACATCAACAGTTTAAACATCACTTTATCCTTAAATGGGAGACAGTCATTTAATTTTTCTTCCCTTATTTTAAGCAATAAAATCTAGTTCCTTATTATAAAATATTTGCCACATTTCTTGTTTATTATGGAGCTGACGGTGATACTCCCCAACATGTGTAATTACTTACGCACAAAGCCAGGGTTGCAGTAAACTCACACACATGCATTAAACTTGTAAGAAAATTGTACTTTATTTCTCTGAAATGTAAAAAAAAAGGAGGAGGACACATCACAAGTTTAAGGCAGATATTGCACAGACTAGTCCAAAGATTTCTAGAAAAAGCTGGGAAGATTCTCTTGTTCTTGTGTAAGGCACAAATGCCGAGTTCACTGTCCATAACTTGATACACTGATAAGAAATGTAAGAAACAAATACTATTAATATCCGTCTTAAAGTATTTGGTCATATATAGAGAGACAGAGAGAGAGCGCTACACATTTAATATACATAAAAACCAGACCCCATAGACATGCGCTTTATATCTACAAGACCCCTTTCTCAACTAAATAGACAACAGTATCTAGAATATCAACATCAGTCATTCTACAGAAGTGAAAAAATAGAGCATCTCTGAAAAATATATGTATACATCCAGTACCCATTGCTGTTCCAGGAACCCAGTAACTAACGGAAAGCTCACAGTGGTTTTTAAATTTTAAAAAAAAAATTTTTTTTTTTATGTAGTGGTCCACCGGTTTTAACACCTAGTTCTCATATTATTATGCTGTTCATTTGCAGAAAGCCTAAGCTGGTTATAGAAACATGTCAAACACTGGTCTAAAGCACATTACTTATCTCTAATACTCTCAGTTTTCTAACCAGTGGCTAACATCTATGCTAAAAGAGGAATGACTGACTTAACCTGAGACTGAACGCAATGCTGACCCAAAAAAATAGAAAGAAAAAAAGAGGAAGAAATAATAATAATACACAGAATGTGTTACAATATTACAGAACAGAAGGGCGAACCTCTAAACAGCAAACAATTAGAGCGCACCTTCCTTTAACAGAACCGTGACCATAAAACAACCAGACAAAACATGTTAGCTCATTACGTTAGATGGTTGCAACATTTCAGCATTTTACAAATACATAAGTTAGCGGATATATTTAAAAAAAATGAGGGGATAAAATAAAAATGGCACCGCCAGAGGTAAACTAGGATGATGTGCATTGAATACAGTGACAATAACTCATTCAGGCATAAAGCTACTATATGTTTATTGGGGGAAAAAAAAAAGAGAGAGAGAAAGAAACCAAGTCATGGAAAATGAACATGGGCCCTAACATATAACAATGTAACAATGACTACAATAAAATCAAACAATAAACATAAGGAACAAAATCATGATAAAAAATTTAAAAAGAAAAAAAAAAACCCTCTTTTAATACAAAGCCTAAACGAAAAAGAAATGCCAGCATCCTAATACAGCAATCTTTTACATTCACAGGAACTCGGTCCTGCTCTAAAATTGATCCCAAGACAACAAGTCTATTGTACTCAAAGTCCTCACTATAGCGAACTCAGCGGTGCACCATGTTTATACCAGCACTGTGAAGGCGTATGCATCATGAAATTAAATTTTATTCTGATAACGAGCCAATAGTCTGAGCTGATAACGACATAACACGACTGCTGAATCTGAAACTTAAAACTGATCGAGTCTGCTCTCCACCTTCACTACATTGATTCATGTAACCTATACCTTAATCTCTCTCTCTCGCTCTCCCACACCATCTGGCTGTCTCCGACACACCCACACACGTCAAATAAGTTCATGACATCTTATATGGAAATGCTTTTGACACTCGGCGACTGGAAAAAAACGCCATAAATGCTCAACATTTATTTCAGCAAAGAGAGTTAAAGCTTGTCTGGGTTGGGAAGGAGCGTCTCTCGCGAAATCGATGACGGCTCTGCTGCTGCTGCTGCCTCGCGTTATGTCACTGCAGAGGAGCGATCAGGCTGAGCTATGCTCTCTGCAGTGCAATCAATTTCCCTGACCGCCTGTCTCCTCTCCCTCATCCATAGACCTTACTCACTCTGAGACTTCTCAAGAAGGCGGGGGAATCATTATTTGAACCGTAAAAAATTCTGATAAGGTTTTTGAAGTACTGGCAACAAAGAGACTTGGAAATAAAGTGCAGAATATGTACGAGTGACCACACAAACACAGAAAAGAAACATGATATTTGGAAGTCGTGGTCCCATTTGCAGCGGTTTCAGACCACTGGAATGAGGTATCAAACAAACAAGGCTGCAGCATGCCAAGGGAATTTTTCGAACTAAAGTGTAGCTCCTAGACTTAACAGGATCAAGTCCCTGGCTGCACAATGACAACAAACCCACCAGCGATTCGTTCAACAAAAGCGTGCTGGCTCGCAACGAGCATTCAGGAGTCATATAGAAAATTAGATAGCCATGCTACATTACAGTCTACTTATGTAGCCCTAAGCCAGGACATTGGCGCATACAGGCAGAATCAATATCAAAATCTGGTAGCTTTTGTGTTATATCATATTACAATACACTCTTCTGAGAGTAATGTGGGGTGTGCTGCTTCACTAGTGTACTGTGTTTCAAATTCAACTTCGGGTAAACCACATCATGTATCGTGCAAACATAAGGTATTGTGATATGATGTTTTTGCCATAATCACCCATCCCTACCTTAACATAACATCGAAGGCAAAAACTAAACAAGGCCACTTGTGTAACTTCTAAGGGCAGTCCTAAAAGCAAATAAACCATTAATGTCTTACCTATCCGTTAAATACAGAACACTGAGAAGCATCAAAACTTTGTCAGCGTGCATGTGGAAAGTTGACCGTACATGTCGTATCTGAAAATGCCCTGTTCGTGGTTTTCTCGCACGTCCCTTTTAAGCCCATCTTTTAAGCTTATTGTTTGTTATCAATTGATGTTGTGCTGAAATGGTAGAGGTCCCCAAAAGAAAATCTCATGTAGTGAAAACAATAGGAAAAAAAAAATCAGTTAAAAAGTTTTAGGCTTGCTGCTTTAAAAACATCCTTTGTGTCAATAAAAGGTAAACTTAGTGTATGACCTACAACCGGGCTATCTGAACCATCCGGTGAAATGTTCCGTTTCCAGCTTGTCGTCCAGCAACCGTCAGATCGTCCATGCCAACTGCAGGTAGTCAAGACAACGGAGTCATGTGGCTGCAATGTCACGGTTTTCTCCCATGTAAATAAAGAGTGTCAGACAACCCAAGCCAAACGAGGACCCGGGGCAGAGGAGTGTTGCATTCACGTCTTGGTTGTGTGGAATGTCTTTTTCTCAGTCATTTGTTGCTTTTTCTTTTTTTTGTGTGTCCTTCATAAATGCATACACCGGTCATTTAGATTTTCTCAGTTGACTGCTTCTCTGACAGCGTGGAGTGTGTGCTGTGAGCTCCAGGTGTGTTTGACACTGGTTGGGGGTGGGCTAGCTGGTCTGACCACACTCCACACACCATTTGGCTGAAGATTCACTGCTCCAGCAACTCTGTGGGGGACCACTGGCAGGCTAACACCCGCCTCGCTAGCAGGAAGAGCAGAAGCAGAGGCGTTTAACACCGGCGGAGAGACGGGGAGAACGGCCTTCTGCTCCTGCGGGCTTGGAGCGGAGTCAGCTTTTCTGCTGGAACTCAGGCTTTCACGACTCTTTTCCTGCTCTGCGTTCCTACTTAAAGCTTCTGTTGCGGAAACAGATGAAGGAACAGAACAGGGCACTCTGGCCGAAGGCTGCTCCTTCTGTCTCTGGTTTTCCTGCTCTGCTGCTCTCTGCAGGGCTGCGTCTACGAGCAGCTTGAGGTCGCTGAAGTCATGTGGGCAAAGCTCTGGGGGTGTAGGGGGTGGCGTGTTGAACAGCACCACAGTAGGACTCATCGTTCCCAGACCTGGGCTGCTGGAAGAAGAGCCTGGAATAGTAGTTAGATGAGGAGGTCCAGTCACACTTTCTTTCTTGATCACGCTACGACTCTCCACCTGCACGAGGGTCTGGACAGCACCGTCTCGGCCTGTTAGACCCGATCCCACTAAGCAGCCGGCCCCAGTCAAGATGGCAGTCGCAGTATTCCCCAGCATGCTCAAGTCCAATGTGGGGGCAGGGCGGATAACGGAGGGGCGGGATGTTGGGACCGGTGGAGGGGTGGAGTGGTCAGGGGAGGCAGAGCCAACTGACCGACTGTCTGATTTGCTGGCTCGGCGAGAGATCGTGAACTGAGTTGGGTCCTTTCCATCCTTCCTGAGCAGGTCAGGGAGCAGCCGCCGCCGTGCATTGATAAACCAGTTACAGATCTGAAATAGTTAGCAATAAAGAGTCAATTGTATATGAAAATTAACACAAATCAATACACAGTCTAATCGTCAGAATTTCTACCAATACTACACACCAAGAATATCTGCATGTGGAACGTCTTAGTTAGAAAAAGAAAACAGGAATGTTTAAGTCAAAGGCCGAGTTCTAATCTGGCAATTTTACAAACAAATGGACACTTTCAATTGCTGATTGTGAAATGTTGATTAGTTTTCTAGTTAGTTCCCTGTGGGCATCACAGAAACCAGAAAACATGAAAAAAAAAAAGACATAAAAAATATTACAAACCATTCATCATTTAAAAAAATAATAAAAATGCCCTACTTCAAGCAGAAATTTTCATGTCAAACTAGAATGAGTCAGAGGAGCTACCAAAATGTATACACTTTGTATAAACCTCACTGGATGAGAATGACTACTACTTTAATATGCAGCCCACGTTTCACTATACCATTTTCACATTACTGTTGATTTTGTCTTTATTATAATGAAAGTAAACCTATGAACTATGAAGAGAGCTCTGTGCTGCAAATAAACACAGAGCCTTGGGCCCTCTAGTGCCCAGGCTGCAAACTGCAAGTTTTCAAACAGCTGGCTGTAATGGAGTAGGGAGGGAAAATGCAAAGCCACAATACAAAGGCCTCAGCGCCTGCATTCCTGCACTCTGACAACACCACCACTCCTGACTCACAACCAAGGACAGAACATGGCTGAGATCACACACCATGTCGTTTGAAAGTACTGTTCCTGCAAATAATTTCAGGAGTGTAATATTTTGTCCGTATTTATCATCTGTTTATTATATACATTTTTTTATTATAGGACACTGAGAATACTGGAAAAATAACATGTACCAAGATAAAAAAATTATGAAGCTCACCTGTGAGATGGAGAGATTAGTCTGTCCTGATAAACTCAGCTTCTCCTGCTCAGAGGGATAGGCATTAAAACGATGCTCATATAGCCAGTTCCTCAGAATCTGAACAGACTCTTTAGGCAGGTTCCCCCGACGGCGGCGCTTAGCGGAACCTCCACGAGCACCGGTGGAAAGATTGAGTGGGTAAGCATCGTCGTCACAGGGATCACTGTCCGACATGGCAGAAAACTCTGTCTCTCCACTGTGCTCCTCTTCCAACACTGCAGAAATCGAGGCAACAGTTTGGATTAGTCCACAAATAATAATAAAAAAAGAAAGCCGAAAAAAAAAAGAAAGACTGTAAGGTTGTGGGGTTGAGTTTTTTTTTGTTTATAGCACATATACAACATACACTTTACATAAGAATCATGTTAAAACAAGACAAAACAGTGAATGAGATTCACATCTACATACAAAGGCCTGACCTCCCTTGGAGCAGATCTGCTTTACATTTCAAAAGATGGATTGTTGGTGGTGATTCTCTTTAAGGAAGAACATGGTAAGATGAAGACCTAAAACACACACTTTACTAGCAAATGAAACTCCGTACTTCAAGTACATTGTGGCATGTAATGTCTAACTATGTGTACCCCAAAACAGAGTAGTCGAAAATAGACCTGCTAAAAAGCAACTCCATGAAGAGGGGCAATTCAGCAGCATTTGGACTCAAGCAACCGTAAAACAGAGCACCAAAAGTTTGCCTTAAACTTAGTAACCAGTGCCAATATAGGTTTTTCCAGACGACCTCATGCACAGACATGAAGTGCATCGGGGAGAAACAATGCCCGAAAACTAAGCTGTGGGTGAAGTGTAAAATAAATGTGGTGAGTCACAGCTGCACATGCCATCTCATTCGAAAAACTACGACTGCAGTAGGTGTTCAACAAGACTGTTTTTTCACTCAAGCGTGCTATAAAATCTTATCAGCAGACAAAAATAATACTGCTCATTTCCCTTTGAACGTTAGGAGAGCCCAGTCTGCTCCTGACACACTAGTATAATAATAATAATAATAATAATAAAAGTATTGCACAAAAAAACAGTAGTTATTTTGTTCAGGGCTATTGTAATACAAATGTGCGATTCAGCAATTCAGTATGCAGATGAGCGGTCATTCACAAACATCTGCTAGGAAAATGTAGCTACCACAGTCTCCCCATTGTAACAAACACAGCCTTCAAGGTATTCTTTGCAAAACATCTTAAAAAAGAAATTATAAAATAAAATCATATTCTCTAATCAAAGCCAAAAACCATGATTCCTATTAACATTAGGATTCATGTAACCCAACTCCAAAAGCATGTCTCCAGTCTGTCCTTCGTTAAATAACACTTTATATTTTGTAAACATAGTTTCATGACAGTCTGCAACTTTTTCCACACCGCTTTCTTTCATCATATTCCAATGAAAATTTTTAGATGAGAAACAGGTTCAATTCTATATAAAGGAGCTTCTTTACAGATAGCAAGAGTTTGTTTGTGTGATTACACTTCTTAAATGATTCAGGTTATAAAAAACAAACAGACAGGAATAAAAAAAAATAAAAAAAATCAAAAATAAAAAAATAAAAACTAGGCCAAGGTTTGGTACGGAATTGTACGAGATAAGGGTTCTCACAAGAGCCTAGAGCATGCATCCTGAGGGCTGAGATAATGATTAGCTAAGTCAAGGCAAGTTCTCTTCAGATGAGCTGTAGGAGTGAATCTATCCACTCTTTAATTTCCTGCCTTTCATCCCCCTCCGCTTCCTCTCTGCTCCATTCACCACACGGACGGGATACAAACAAGCTGAATATTTCCACACTTTCTCAAACACCAAAGCAATCCAGAAAGCTGTTTAAAATTTTTTTTAAAAAAAACTCAAGAAGAATGCTTCTATACAAGAGTGGTAGGGATTTAACATCGGAGAGACTTTTGTTGTCCAAGAAAGTACTGTGCAATTAATCAAATTCCGATTACAATTATGAAAACAAGATAATTGGGATTAAATGATTACTGTGCTGCATTAAAAAAAATTTAATCTATCACATCCTTTTACTTTATGGCAGTGTGCTTTCATCTCTCACTAAACTCACTCAGGCTGTGGTGTTTTTCTGTACTGCTTTAAATAAAAGCTGTTTTATTTAAAAGTTGAATAAACGCATACCCCCCCCCCCCAACAACCCCCATAACAGCCCCAATCAGAGGTAGTAATTCTTCAAAGGAAGTCGTTCAGGGTTTAAAAAAAAAAAAAATTACAATGGCATCTCAGACCTGCTTGTGTCAACAATGTCAGCAGTAAAGAAGGAAATCAACCTAAACTCGAGTTACTTGTTGACATGTTCGCTATAAACCGTCTAGTTTCGCACGAAGCCTCCACAGAGTGACCTAAACTTCAAATCAAATACTGCTGGGCATGTTTTAGCTAGCGCCTCAGAGTAAAAAACAAAACAAAACAAAACAAAAAAAAATGGAGGTGAACTAGGCACTGACTTGCCCGTGTAGTTTGAGGTTTTGGGAAAAACGCTAAATATCAACAGTGAAAAGGAAGGTTTTTCCTGGGAGAACAATGGCGCAGAAATGTGCTGGTCTGAGTCTCTGAGTGAAACCCGAAGCCCGCAGGAGCAGACACAGAAATGTGGCAGTTCCTGCGTTCCTCCCCAACAAAGGAGTGTGTGTGTGCGCGCGCACGCTCGCGCTCTATCCATCTCAAGTACTGAGGGGCTTTAGTGTGTGCGTGCGTGTGTGTGCGTGTGGTATCCATCTCGAGCAAGGACGGGTTTTAGTGCTCCTTTACCCCTCTCCAAGGCTGTCCACCCACCCCCTCCTTGGGCAGCCCCGCTAAAGCTAACTGCGGAGGTAAAACCGTTAGAGACAGGCGTCAGGATCATTTTACTATCCACAACAACCACCAGTGGACGGGAAATAAACGGAAACTGGCCGCCTGTGGCGACAAATACTCGTTCAAACTGCCCCTGGTGACGTAAACACTGCCGTTACTTTCTGCTGAAAGGAGCCTAAAACCTGTATCGCTGTGGTTTTTATAGCTGCGATCTGTCAAACACGCATAATTTCAAACACACACAAAGCGAATACAATGAAACGAGACTTCCACAACACGTCCAAACCGATAAATGCAATATCCGTCGCGATCAGACTCTGAAACACGCGGCGACGCCAAACTTTTCCAGGCATGCAACAAATGCTGGCAGTTTGTCCCAGTTCTACACAGGCGTCTAATATCCAAAACCCTGACACTGGAATTCCCCACTGACTCAAACGTGCTAACTCGCTAACTGCCCGAGTTCACGACAATGTGGAACATTTCCCCCCTTTTCTTTTTATTTCAAATAAACGTATCTCACCGGACGTCAACTTATTCTCAAAAGACAAAACGACTATTATTTTTGTGTATATATTTTTTTTACATAATGACGCTCAAAAGCTTTAAAATCCTGACTTCAAACACGTCTAACTGTTCTTCAGGACAGATGGACACCATGCTCAGCTCTGAGCTAGGCAGTTAGCTTTAGCCAGCTAGCCGTTCAAACACAAACACACCGCGTTGAGTCTTAAACAAACAAAAAAACACATTCTTTTTAAAATCTACATTGACTCAAAGTTCAATTATCATGTACTATGACGTAGGCTTAAACGAAAATAGAGGAATCGCGTGGAAAAAAACAATTCACTTTACCTCTTTTGACAGATTTCATCCTTTGTTAGACAGGCTCTCAGGATTTTAAACAAATCCTCAGCTTTCGAAGTTGGTCGGAGAAGAAAAGCGCGTGCTGCCCCACAAAGCGCGGACGCGACGTGAGCTTCTGCTGGACAACGCGACGCGTTTTTTCGTCTTTTTTCCCACCGAAAACTCGTCCGAGCGCAATGATACCGTCTCTGTTTCTCTCTCTGTTTCTCTCGCTCTCTTATCGAGTCCGCTTCATTTCTCGCACATGTTAATGAAAGCAGGAAAAAAATGGTGTTGACAAACGCGTCCCGATTTACCTGCAATGCCGTTCTCCGCCAGCGTTGTGTCAATGACAGAGCGCTTCGCTCCGCCCCATCGGGCTCACCAGCCAATCAGAGGCTGCGGATCCAGGCGCTATACGCCCCCACATCATCACTGACTAATGATCAGTCAGTCCAGCCGACGCACGCAATCTCTACACGCTTTAGAACAGAATTAACCTTTCATTCTTCATGCATGCATTCATCCAAGCATAAGTTTTAACATTTAATATTTGATCTGTGCATAAACATGGATCTTGTGCCCTAGCTTCCGTGTTCTTGTACAAGTCTAAACGCAAACTTGAAATAAAACTTCTTAAATAGTTGGTCAAATTATATTTATTTTCTCTTGATGTGTGTTGATCAACATACGTTAAAATTAAGTTATGTAGCAATAGTCAGACCTTCATTCCAGCTATAGCTACTTTATTTACCAAACATCCTCTATACTGTTGCTATTTCTTTGTAAACACACACTGAGTCTCACACACACACATGATGAACTCGTGTTAACACATCTGGTGTTATACGTGTAATTGGTGAATGATTTAAATTTTCTCTCTGTATGGAGTGTTTTTGGGGTATACTGTAGTTTTAAAAAGTCTTTACTTTCTTACTTACTAAATAACTATCTATTTATCTACTATGGTAGGTAACCTGGTATTAATATAGTGCGTAACACAATACTATAGTACTTACTGGGTAAGACAATGGCTACCAAAGTTCAGCAGGCATCTAATAAGGTATGTTTGTACATACTGTACCATACTGTATATGTTAGTACATACTACTGCTATGATATAAATAATACAGGCAGTAAAATATTAGTTGCTTGCTGAACTTTGGTAGCCACCCACTGTATTACCCAATAAATACCATGGTATTCACCAAAATATTGTGTATTAACTTACACAAAAATGCCATAAAAGGCATAACCCATACTATAGTACATATACCATCGTTACCAGGGTAGAGCCAAGTACTGTAGTGTGGTGTTACTATGCATCATATCAGCAAAGCAGACAAACTATTTTATATATATATATATAATGTTGGCTAGATTTGGTTATAGTATATTTGTTCTTATAATTTCACCAAAGGCATATCTTTAAAAAATCTCTCAAAAATCTATCTGTATATCCCCTGCAGTACCACGACAGTCCACTAGTTGGCCGCAGGTTGAAACTCAGTCTGCTGTGTCTGTTTTTTCTTTCAAATGCAGGAATGCGCTGTATGCACGGTGACCAGAATGGAGTGGCAGTTTACCAGTAACGAGCTGTAACCCACCCCCAACTGTATGTCCTACAGAATAGTATCCACCTCTCAAGGCTCTTTGCAAAACTAAACTGACTGCTCTAGTTACTCTGCCTGTAGCTGTTAAAACTGTTATCCCATTTTTAAAAATAGTATAGTATGTACTATAGTTTAAAATGGTAAAATATAGTACATTCCATAATATACCATAGTATTACCATGGTACTTCAGACATTACCATGGCAGGCATCATATGACTTTACCAGTTCCATGCAGTGCATACCATGGTACATTGGTGACTACTATGGTAGGTAACCTGGTATTATTATCGTGTGTAACACAATACTTTGGTGAATATTAGAGTACTTATTGAATAACACCTATTAATTACCTTGCACTTTGCCATATTATATATGTTCAGTATATACTACTGCAGTGATATAGTACAGGCAGTACAATATTCGTTGCTTGCTAAAGTGGCTAAGCCGCTGTAGAACCCTAGTGGTTTTCACTAAAATATTGTGTATTAAACTTTGGAGGGTACCATAAAATGTAAAATGGCCCTGCAGTGGTTATTATAAATATATTATCATCATGGTACTTAAACATAAGTAAAACATTTTTGACAGTGTCCTGGTACGTGTTGCATAGTATCACATTATGGTACATACTGTAGTAGTGTCATGAACCATACTATAGTACATATACCATGGTACCAAAGTATGTACTATGGTAGAACCATGTACTTTAGCTGCATCATATCAGCCAAGAATAACCATTGTTCTATCAAAAATACCATGGTATGTATATTTCCTAGTTCAGGTATCATCAGATTACCATGGTACCTGTACCTCAATAAAAGTTCTTATGTGGTGATGAGCATATTGTATTGTATAATGTTGCATTTGCCCTACAGGTTGTGTGGTGATTACCTTGCATGTATATATAAGCACCCAAGCCTTGCAGAACAATATTTTCTTTGTCAGTAAAACACACCAGGAATGTGTTAAAATTAGGCAATCAAGGACAATTTAAATGACAATTGTCACACTGTGAAGGAGAATTAAGAGAGATTTACATTTCAAATTAACCAGTACTGCAAGTACATTGTAATTGAAACAAAGATTCAACAGGAACAATCTGCAAAAGAATCTAACTGTAGTTCTGTATAAAACACACTCTATGCTCACATTAGGATTGATTGAGATCTTTACAATTAAACACAGAGCAAAAACAAGAAGCCAATAGACATCCTTTGGTTAACTTAAGTCCATTTTATTGTATTTCTTACTAAAACAAAAGACCCTGACATACACAGCCTAAAATTTATATAGCATTAGATAGATCTAACAAATCCTAGTCAGTAAAATATGTGCTTGTTTCATAAAATATCAATTATTATAACAATTATGTCTTTTTTTTGTTTTTGCTACAGATGCTTGCATTGAACGTTAAGTTCTTTTCCCTCATATAGCCCCTGGATTATAACCAATCAGATTGAAAAGTGAACCATAGCCAGAGAAACAAAGTATTGAGAGCAAGCCTAGCTCTTTTTTGCAGGTCAGGTTGATGAAAACCAGGTAGAAGTGTACACTTGCGGCTGAGTGCAGGGTGCAGGGTCAGTACAGGGTCACCATTTGGGCTTCCCTTAACCCAGTTTGGCTGTAACCTACCAAAATTGTGCTGCATGTCAGTTACATAAGAGGTATATTAAAAACTTTAGAACCTAAGCAGCGCGAGCAGGACAGAAACCAAATGTCCCTTCGGAGAGTCTCAGTTCAAAGTTGTCTCCAAAATACTGTCCGCACTGTTCCACACATGGGGCTTTTTCTGCTGTCCAACAGAAGAAACAGATTCCCAGCTCCTGAACCCACTCGGCGTCAAAGCAGACACAGAGTGTAATCGGTCCACCATGGTCCTAAGGGAAGCCCGCATACTGTATACAGTATGATCAAGAAAACACACTTGCAAAGTAAAATACAATTAGACCAGAGTGGATAAAAACAAGGAACAGATGGAAGATCTAAAAACATTTCTACTTCATGTATGAAAGAATTTTCTGATTTTTCTTTTTTGCAAAGTTAAAAACATAAATACATTAAATGAACAGAGTCTTAAAAGAAATTCAATAAGCACAAAGATGTTATACAAACTGATTGAACGTGAGAGGAATGTGGATCTGTAAGATCCAGCATTAACAGGGAAATCGAACAGCCTCAGTGGTTTTTAGAAGAAACTGTTCATCTAGCAGTCTTGTTTCATTTCACCGTGTACTGTACCAGCTGTCTATGGTTGGAAAAACAATAAAAAAAATTTAAAAAAACACTCGACTTATGTTTACATTGTCTTTCGTTTCGCAGCTTTAGCGCAACAGACACAGAGCCTTGAAAATGTGATTCAATTTGCTTCATCATTTCTTGGATCAAGAACAAACTCTTACATTTTTTCCAATATCTGCATTTTACTCATCCATTTTGTATGTGCTTTTATCCAGACTGTGTAAAAATGATCATAATTCAGGATACAGTCTCAGACACAGCTGACGATTCTATATGCTGGCAGTGACTCGTGTTTTACATTTTATGCCCCGTAGTGTTCTAACAATTTTAGGCCTTTCCTCAAGAATTCGTTTTGGAAAATTACAATCTAACCAGCTGCTGTTGCTATCGTGTAATAAATAATGAGACACCAGAGAAGCAATGTGCACTACATATGATTCATTTCCAACGCGATTTGTTCTAACCTGCAAAGAGCACAACTCTATTGAGTGAATCTCACACCCTGAATAAGCATACTTCATTGTCTGACTTGAAACCCCACTTCACCCGATTTCGAAATGGGGCTGCTGAAGTAGTTATGCACGGATTTGCCAGACATGCCTTTAAACCCTGCAGAGAGATAAGCGCTGGGCCATCAGCACACAAAGCCGCAGGCGTTAACGACTCACCCCCGAGCCAAATGGGGAGAAGGAGTGGAAAGAGAGGAGATCCCATTCACACCATTACTGCAGACAGCAAAGGGAGCCATCACTGGCCTGGCTAACGCACAGCACTGCAGACAAAGGGAGACAATCACTCAACCATTTCATCGCATGATTGTGGTGATTGTGGGTGGGTCTGTTTAAAGAAAGCAGGTGGGACAGTGGACTGGTCTTCCCTTGTTCAAATGCACATATGTCACTTTACAAATGAAGGGAGTCAGATAAAAGAATTCCTTGTTAATCAGGATTCATATAGGTCTTGAGCATGTGCGGATTTGACATTTTTATTCAAGTCTTTAAAATTCATGAAAAAATAAAAAAATCAAGCATTAAGAATGAGTTTTGAAGCCATTTTGTTACAAAAGTGTTATCAGCTTCCTGTTGCCCATGACCCAAATGAACTCATGTTACCCCTTAGGAATGTCAGCATGCTTTAAGCCTGACAGTGCTTGACTAATAACTAAAGAAACTTGATTACCCGTCTGTAAAGCAGCATGGATAAATTATCAATACAACAACAAAAAAAACAGATCATGTAATTTGAGTTTTGTTTTAACGCTAGTCGGGTGCAAATGTAACCATGTGGATAAGTTTACAAATCGGACAACTCTTTAAAAGCCTGTCCTCATAAGAGAACCCAGTAAAAAAAAAAAAGTTTCAAATGCCACCTAAAAATGCATAGAAAATTAAAGAATTTAATGATTCTTCTTTAAACAGAGACAGGTAACTTCATGGAGGATAAATAATAGTTACACAAAGTAAAAAAAAAAAAAGACTATGAACGCAGAATAAAATGCCTTCAGTTTATCAGGAAAACTCACAGGAAGTAAGACCCAAATAACCACAGAGAGGTGCTGTCACTCCATAGTCTACCTTAGGATTGTTCTAACACTGAAATGTAAGGTGTTAAACAGATTTTAAATAACTAAATACGTCTAAAGAAAAAAACGATTGTTTAAACAGTCGACATTTTAGAGTGAACTCATTAATTGCTTCTCATTTATGATCAGATGTTCATGGAAAAAAACAAAAAAAAAACAAAACTGACTTTTTCAGGATACTAAAACTGCCAGTGGTTATGATGTGTGATCAGGCTGTACCTGTGAGCTATAATGAGAGCGCTACGTTTCTGAAAGGTGGCAAAGAGAGTGTAGATTTAGAAATACATAATGTGTCTTTCCTCTTTACCTTCATTAGCAAAATGCCGAAACGTTAGTAAAAAAAAATAAATAAACAGTCAGTTAATGGTGTTTTATCTGTTGTAGTTCAGTCAAATATATAATTGGATGTTAATTACATGGTTTTTAACTATCTTCATACTCCCAATCATTTCTTCAAAACCCATAAATCCTTTCTACATCTAGTTACATTTTCATGATTATTCTCTCAAGATTTTATTTAGAATTTCCTTTAAGCTATTGCTTTAGCCCCATTTAAGAACAGGATCTTTCCCATTCCTCCTTCAAAATGTGTGTGCATTAACATTAGGCAAGTACCCGATGAATGGTATGAAAGCTTAACATGAAGGAAAAGTTAAGCGGTTAGGAAAATAAACTTGTGTGTGAAGTGTATCCTACGGTTCAACTGCATTCTTTTCCATTCTAACAGGCTTTTTGTTTGTGTTACTGTTTATCATGAAGAAATACTTTCTATAGCTTGTACTAGAGGCTGAAATCAATAGACCGAATTAGTAAAAAGGAAGACAAATGTTTCAAAAAGGGCACAGGAAAGAAAGGCATCCTCCAAGCAAATGTGGGTATGGAGACTTCAGAGGAGGATTTTCTACTGGATGGTGAAAGGCAATAAACAACACAAATAAAAATTAAAAAACAAGTGTGGCTACCTTAGTCCACATAGATTAAATCTCTTATCCAAGATATTAGAACATTTAAAACAGTCTGATATAGACTTTAGGTGATATAATTATCAGTAATAATAATAATAATAATAATAATAAGTCTTTGTGAGGTTTTCCTTGGCAGTCTCTGAAGAGAGAAGCTCTTCATGTGGGGTGTCCACAATTCCCACCTTCCCCTTTCATGACTTTAGGCTGCCACCATCATAAAGAACATTTCACTTTTCATATCAGAACAGATCTGTGGAGTGCTCCAATGTCTTCTGACTCTTGTCTTCCCTTTCCCCTCCCCACATGTGTGAGCTGTGGGCCTGTGGTTCCTCATTTCACCTATCTTAGAGGCGTGTCTGAGCTTCGGGGACGTAGATCTCGATGTTGTCTGAGCTCTCAGTGGCTGAGTTCTGTTTGACCGACTGTGCTCTCTTGGCCGCCATCAGTCTCTTGCGAGCTTCCTGCCTCTGTTTATCTGCTGCGTCATTGCTTTTCTCGCGGTTCAGGACTGCCTTGCTCTTCCCAGGCTTCTTTGGCACAGCTGGAGCCTGCTTCTGATTTTTCTAAAAAAATCAATGTTATGAAATGTTCATAATAATAATAATAATTGTGTTTACACTCATTGCACACTAAGGAGCTGATCATTAGCTGAATTTGTCAGTTATCAAATTATTATTATTTATGCCATAATATCTTAAATCGGTTTCAAATGGTTGTTTCCTTTGAGATTCAATTGTAGCTCAAACGATCAGGCTATTCCGATCATGTACTGTATATTGTTACTATGCTCTTGTTAATGTGTTTGCACACGACTAGAAACTTACAACAATAAATAATCACCCTTTTATGAGAAACTACAAGAAATGCAGTACATCTTTATTGTTAGTCCATTGATTGGCTGATGAAATAGTTTGTCTATATATTGGCTAAAGTCATTTCACCCCGTCACTATGGGATGATGTATTTAAAAATCAGCAGAGGAAGGGGATTCCTTACAAAAACTCACCTGTTTGTCTGGGGATTCTCGGTCCAGTTTCCAGTCATTGGATTTGAGGTGGTAGAGCTCATCAAACTTGAGGCTAATGTCCTCTATCGAGAGCTGCAGAAGATCCCAGAATCCTGCCAAGTCCTGTGCTGTGGGCCTCGGGTTAGCATTTACATTCTACAGGAGAAAGCCAGAAAGAAAGAAAGCACACATGAAGATGCGATGGCTACTCCGAATTCCTCCTAGTTCTCAATGAATGCAAGAACGGCTGTGATACATGAAGAAGGTGCCAGGGTTACTGGACCTGACTTCAGATTCACTCGGACTTGAGCCCATTGACAACGTTGAACAACGGTGTGAAATTGTCTTCATCCCTTTGTACACAAGAGGGCAGTGTAACGCTGGGCACGAGGCAAATTGAGACACAGGTTCATTACGGGTAATTTACAGTCCCAGTCCTCTCACTGGCTTGGTCAGGAGTGTGATTTCCAAAACAGCACAGCTCTGAGAGTAATACAGTGGATGCTTTGTGGTTAAAACTCAAGACAGTCAGAAGGTTGTGAATTGAAATCACGGCGCTGCCAAGCTGCCACAAGGCTCCACACCCCTCAACTGCTCAGTTGTATGAATGAGATAAGTGAAATTTGCTTTAGATTCGCACAAAACCATAACAAAATACTTTATCTCATGTCATGCAAACTCCTGTTATTTGCACTACCATGAACACCCACTTTACATCCATTACTGATGTTACATACTCTGCATATTGCGGTATTTATTTAATCTGTAGTTCTTGAACGTTGTACTGTGAATAGTGTCCGTCTATAAACAAAACGCACAGTGTCGTTATGTATGTCTGAGAATCACCAACAGCTGGAATCAAATTCCTTGCGTATGTCAACATACTTGGCCAGTAAACCTGACTGAAACGTTAGCGTACTGCTGGCTGCTAGGCAAATCATACAGATTGTTTGTTTAGCTTCGCCGTCAGTGATTCGAAAATGTCAGAGGTGAGGCAGTAGCTTTATGTCTTCAGACATGAATCCTCAGGACAGACAGCTTTGTGCTATTTCTGCAACAGGACACATTGCATGCTGCATGGTATTAATATTATGAGAGAGGAAAAAAAAAAAAGGCAAACAAGTACACGAATATGACGACTCTAACTTGTTTCACAGTCTTTTAAAACAGTACATGTCTACAATGTGTCATATTAAAAGAGAGAATTGCAATCACTGAAAAAGACCTGATGAATAATAATCAGATTCCACTTTAACAGTTCAAAGTAGAGTTACTGCTACCATCCTGAAGATAATTATTTTCAACTGTTAAAGTGGAATCTGATTATTATTCATCATCTTCAGGATGGTAGCAATAACTCTACTTTGAACTGGACCACACTACACCACCTCCCCTTGGATTATGTTCCTAGAAGAACAACCAAACAGTTTGGTTTCTTACTTATACACGTCTTATAAGGCAGTGGTTATACTTATATGCAAGGATTTTTTGTGAGCTGAAAATAAATCATTCTGAATTTATTCATCAGATGTATTACATGTAATCCACACCAAAGTGATACAATTAAAGTTTCACCAGGAGTACTGGTAGTGTACCAAGGAGCTGATGTTATGTCTGCACATCCAATAAATGGTTGTGTTTTAAAAAGATTTAGATAGTTTTAGTCTCAGCACAGGTACATCATTGGGGCAATAGTGGCTCAAACGGTTAAGTCTCCGGGTTACTGAAGGGAAGGTCGGGGATTCAAGACTTAGCACCGTCAAGGTGCCACCAAGGTGCCTATACAGTACACTCGACAAATAATTGAATCTTAACCATATATCCTAATTAGACAAAATTATTTACATTCTACATTTTTCTACTTTGAAAATATCAGTCTTATAGTGGTGGTCGAACGCCACAACATATGCCGTGTACTGTAGTTGTCCCTGTACACAAAACAATCACAGTCGGTAAGTAATTCTAGGCTATCTGGCTGATGAGTTGTGCTAGTCAACTAAAAAACATGTAAGAAACTGGCTATGTGACAAGGCTATTCAGCTTCTTCAGCCAGCTCTAGCCCGAAACCCACAGCAAACAGTTAGACAATGGTGAAGCCACCAAGAAACCATCTTCTCGATATATACAGAAGGTACTACTGTATATACTTCAGGAAGCAATCAAGCAGGCATGGATTGAGCAAGTACTGCATACACAGTTTTGACTCTATTCCCAGTTGGAATCAGGAAGCAGATTTTGAAAAATAAAGACCTTGTTCCTAAATATTAATTGTTGTATAGCATGAGTAACATTATACAATTTATCATAAGTAACAAATACCAAATTAAAGCTGCAAGCAGCGATGATCGGGCCCAAGCATGGCGCCACCGCCACCCGGG
>QMIH01002686.1:41228-53995 GCA_003987875.1 Clarias batrachus | reverse complement strand
AAGCTATCCTGGTGATATTATCTACATGAGCTTCAAATGAAAGGCTGGAATCTATAATCACACCGAGGTCTTTTACTGTTGCACTTGATGGAACAGAAAGGCATCTAAAGTTACAGTGTGATCAGAAAGCTTACTTCTAGCTACTTGTGGTCCTATGACCAGAACTTCTGTCTTATCAGGATTAAGCAGAAGAAAATTAATTAACATCCAATCTCGTATGTCCTGCACACACTGCTCAATTTTAGCAAACTGGTTTTTCTCATCTGGTTTTGCTGAGACATATAATTGTGTGTCATCAGCATAACAATGAAAACTAATACCATGCTTACGAATTATGTTGCCCAGAGGAAGCATGTAAAGGGAAAAAAGCAGTGGGCCTAAAACTGAGCCCTGTGGAACACCAAACTCCACTTGCGAACACTTGCATGTCTTTGGACTGTGGGAGGAAACCCACCAAGCACGGTGAGAAGATGCAAACTCCATGCACACAGACACAGGAATCGAGCCTGGCCGGGGATCGAACCTAGACCCTGGCGGTGCAAGGCGACATTGCTAACCACTACACCACCGTGCCGCTCCCACTTTTATAGCTGAGATATTTTATTATTGTTACTATCCAGATTCGATTTTATTTCATTTTTATTCATCATGGAGCTTGACGGGTCATACAAACGCACTTGACACAATACTGTTCTTGTGAGAACTTTGCAAGAACAGCTGACCTTCATGTCCTACAATAACAACTGCAGCAAAACACCCAGTGCACCACAGCCCAMCGTGCATGCCCAAACTCCAAAGGACCCAGCTTCCAAACTCCCCCGGTGCCAATCTGATCAAGCCCTATGGGATGTGATGGAAAAACAACCCACATTAAGGTAATATTTATCTCCTTTTGGACTTGATGACTAAATGCAAATCACCTCCTCCCTCTTTTTGACTTTACAAACCAGATGCAAATCTAAAAAAGACTGGGCATAACTGAAAAAAACAGAGGACTGAAAATGTTGATCACTGAACGCATTCATGTCTGATATTAAACACATACAGCACGGGACACGCTCATCACAGTGAGGCGTTACYATGGATACGGCATCATCAGGACAGGTTTGGGAATTTGCAATACTATTTATTTATTTATTTATTTATTTATTTTACAAGCACAGGGTCGTCTACTGACACAAATCTAACACAGTGATGAAAGGCTTTATGTCATGAATATCCTGTAAGTATTCCATCATAAACATATATGGAGAAATTTAAATAAATAAATAACAGCAGAATTATGTCCATACAAAGTATTACAACAAAAACGGGTTTTCAAAATTTAAACTATGAATTACACTTTCTAAAAAGTCTGAACTATAATTTACAACATGTCTAACATGATTTATTCTTGCACTTATTCTTGCATATTTTTAAGAAACAGACTTTATGGTGTAAAGTTTCAAATGAAATACTGAAATATAAATTTGATCATTAAAATTCACACATATTTTCTCACACGTTTCATACTCATTTCCATACATGTTTTTATTCTGTAAAGCTGATCTGTGACAATGACCATTGTTAAAAGCGATATATAATTAAATTGAATAAATGCACTTCTTTAAACATAAAGAGATAAAGAGACTTTATTGTCATCGTAGTGATACAGCGAAATTTGAGCTCTTTAAAACCGGCAGCAATAGAAATTTAAGACTAACCAAAAGAATAAAGAAAAGAATAAACACAAGATAATTGCAGTAAACTATAATAAATATAACAATATATACAATGAAACGTATATGRAGTGGGACCTGGATGTTGGTGCTACAGTTCATCTCGTCCGTAACGTAACCACTGACCAACTTAACACACCCAAACAAAAACAAAAACGCTCCGAAAGCTCTGAGCCACCCAGCACGCGCTGGAAAAACATGTACACAAAAAAGCTTACAATGACTTAGATACACGTGTGTGACTGCTAAGTATGAATGTATCACATTCAAACTCATATTCAAAAATAATAATCATACACCTCTCTTAAATAAAGTCTTTCTGATTAACCCCTAAATAAAGGTTAGCTGTTCCTGTGAGATTTTATTGATCCCCTGCAAGTCTCAGACACATGCAGGATCTCGTGGTGGAAAAGTATCGATTATGAGAGGGTGTTAGAGAGAAAGTACAAAATACCAGAAGAGAAGAGTGTGAAGGTGATCTTTAACAAATAGGGAAAAGGGTCAAAATGGTGACATTGGCAACAACTGGATGTCCTTCCAAATTTGATGCAAGGACAAGAGGACGCCTGATCAGAGAGCCAGCCAAGAGACATACGTCACCGTTAAAGGAGCTGCAGAAACATGTGGGAGGTATTGTTCACTCCCTGTATGTGACAGTAACTGCCTCAAATACATATTACAGTCTTATCCATTTCATTCATTCACATTCACATTTCATACAAACTTCAATTATTCTTTTGATTGTAAAGCTGTTTTGTAAAGCTGTTTAAAGTGCTAGACAAGTAAATGTAATTAAACAAAGAAAATTATCAAATAAAAAAAAACTGTATGTCTCCGTAGTTGGGTCACTGTATTTATTTTTCTTAAATTTCTTATGTTTTTCATATTTACATCTTTATCACATTAAACACGGAGATGACCTGCCCTGGTGTATCATTAGCCTTAATGTTTTACATGAAACTAAACTTTTCACAAGGGAAGTGTAGATTTGTTATAGGAACTGTAACACTACACACATCTCCATGTGGAAATCTGGCAAATTGCCGTATGCAAACCTCTCCGTCCCTCTGTCCTTCTTTACATACAACCTTGATTTAAAACAAATCAGTGTTTGGATGTGACAGCGGACACAGAATTTAAAACTGAAACTTGTAAAATTGGAAATTTTTTTTGCTTATTTATCCGCCCTGTTACACTCACACCCATCATCATGACACATCAAGACCCTGCTGCCCTCCTCACTGGTCCTCCTGCATATCATTCAAACCGTTCGACGGACAACGCTATGTCCACCACACTCCACCTGACACTGACACACCTGGACAATAAGGACACGTACGTCAGAATGCTGTACATAGATTTCAGTTCAGCATTCAATACAATCATCCCCCAACACCTGATCGGGAAGCTGAGCCTGTTGGGCCTGAACACCTCCCTCTGTAACTGGATCCTGGACTTTCTGACCGAAAGACCTCAGGCAGTGCTGATCGGGAATTATACCTCCAGCACCACCACCACACTGAGCACTGGGGCCCCGCAGGGGTGTGTGCTTAGTCCCCTGCTGTTTACACTGCTGACTCATGATTGTGTAGCGTCACACAGCTCCAATCATATCATCAAGTTTGCTTATGATACGACAGTGGTGGATCTCATCAGCAAGAATGACGAGTCGACGAGTCGGCGTACAGAGAATAAATGCAGAGGCTAATGAACTGGTGTAAAGACAACAACCTGTCTCTGAACGTTGATAAGACAAAGGAGAAGGTTGTTGACTTCAGGAGGACTCGGAGCGATCACTCTCCACTTAGCATCGACGGCTCTTCTGTGGAGATCGTCAGGAACACGAAATTCCTGGGCGTCCAACTCGCTCTCTGCATAAGAAAGCCCAACAACGTCTTTTCTTCCTGAGAAGGCCGAGAAAGACACAGCTTCCACCACTAATCCTCTGTTTTAAATGTAGAAGTAGTGTGTCCGAGCTAAGTTTTAAGCTAAGAGAAGAAGAATTTAACTTGTTGTGACTGCTGCACCTTGATACCTTACTGGTCTGGGCCCGATTGACGGGGAGAGACAAACACACACACAAATGCAGGCATGATGTCTGAAGATCTCTAGTTTATTCTTAGCAAGGAGAGCACATTTAAACAGTGCTACGTCCTGAACATCAAAAGAACCAGTCATTCACATGTCAGTGATAGAGAGAGCCGGAGACAGACAGGAGAGAGGAAACACATTTACATTCTCCTGATTAAACAAAAGGGTTCTAGCAGACAAGAGCCATGTGGATGTAAACTCATCTGGTTACAGGATATAGAAGGTGTTACCACAGAAGGTGTAAGGAATCACAGTGAGGGGTCTGTTCTCAGGGCACAGGAATCTGAACTTGTAGCGTGGCCACATAAAAGGGGCATTTTATATAGCAGGATAATGATGAAGAGTTGATAAAGCTCACCTGCACACTGAAAATGAACCCTCGATGGTTTAAACTGTCCCATGACAGTGTTTTGGCGTAGGGTTTAAGCTCTCGTGATAATACTTGGCCAATGCGCGAGAGTGCCTGATGACGTGTTGAATCACGTGAGCCGGCTTAAATAGGGAACCAGCAAAGACTTCGAGGAGGAGAGATGTGGAGATACAGCACTGTTTTTTGACAGAGAGTTTGTTTGCCGCAGTCACTGGATTATTTTACCCAAGAGGATTAATCTGCTGTGGACTCATTCAAAACCGCTCTCGTTCCGTTTTTCTTGCTCTCGGATTGAATATCTTTACCGGTGAGACCGAGCCATCTCTCCCAGCCTACATTACACACACACTAACAATAAATACACGGACTTTGGACTTTCATACATACACGCACCCACTTTGTTTATTATATTTGTATATTTTTGTATATATTGGTTTTGTTGGTGCACCTGGTTTATTTATTTGTTGGTTTTCTTCACTTAATACACTTCAGTTTGTTATTTACTTGTTGTTGTGTCTCGTCTTGCTTGTTCCGCATTGCTCATACACCACCGGAAGTAAATTTTATTAGCCCACATTTAGATTCACGACCCCGTAATAGTGTAACTAAAATTGTTTTGAGATCCGAGTGTTACAAACTGATTAGATTACAATGTTTTACAATATTATAAAACCTTACATCTTACGTAAAAATCTTGCGTTGTTGTTAATTTATGTCGTTGCATGTATGTAGCACCTTGGTCCTGGAGGAACGTTGTTTCGTTTCACTGTGTACTGAACTGTATGTGGCTGAAATGACAACAAAAGCCTACTTGACTTGACTTGACTTGATCTTCACTACTACTCTTTAGCCTAATCATCTGTGTTGTAGTGTGAGTGTTCACCACTAGAGGTGACACTGTGTGCCGAATTATTGAATTTTGTAGTTTTAGTTTGTAGACTTAGTCTCCCAGAAAGCACCTCGGTCCAGGGATGAGAGTACTCACCTGAACCGAGGTGGCTCTTTAGACTTTCTATAAATAGCTGTTAGTTCTGGCGGAACTGGGTCAAGCGTTAAATATGATTGTCAAGTGGACATTTGTTTGTTTTTGTTTTAGTTTACATTTGATTTGTGTTATGTAACCTTTGTTTAAAGAAGGCTCTAGTTGTTATTTTTATGTTCATTTGACATGTGGATTCATAGAGCTGTCTTGTTAAATGTCATGGTTAGGTTGTATCTCCTCATGTGTAAGTACTGTTCTGTGTGTGTCCAGTGTGCTCTTCTGTGGAAATCGTCAAGAGCACAAAATTCCTGGGCGTCCCAACAACATCTTTTCTTCCTGATAAGGCTGAGAAAGACACAGCTTCCACCAACAATCCTCACCACCTTCTATAGAGGAACTATCGAGAGCATCCTGAGCAGCTGCATCACTGTCTGGTTTGGGAATTGTACCATATCAGACCGCAAGACCCTACAGCGGATAGTGAGGACAGCTGAGAAGATCATCGGGGTCTCTCTCCCCTCTATCGAAGACCTTTACACCACACGCTGCATCTGCAAAGCCACCAGCATTGTGGCACACCGGACACACCCCTCACACTCACCTATACACACACACACACACACACACACACACACACACACCACACACACACTCTTCACCCTCCTGTCATCTGGAAAAAGGTACCGAAGCATTCGGGCCTCACATCCAGACTATGTAACAGTTTTTACCCACAAGCCATCCGTCTCCTCAACGCAAAGAGACTGGACTGATAAACACACACACACACACACACACACACACACACACAAATCACTCAGACGAACTAAATAACATCAGGACTGAACTGATGAACACACATGCACAATCACACTGATAATCATCCCTCTCAATCTGCTCATACCCACCTACTGTACCTGTGCTGCTCTTCGCAATTTTTTGCACAATATTTATTTCACTGTTAGTGTATCATTAGTTTGGGGTGGCACACAGTGCACTTCCGTATGCAAGCAGCCAGTAAACACAGACGAACTAGAAAGCGCTGATGTCACCCACAAAGCAGAAGGAGACGCACACAGTTAGCGCTGTATTGATTTGAGGGAGCGTTCTGTTGCGGCCTGCAAAATGGAAGGGAACGATAAAAATAAATAAACTTTTATCAATGAAAAATGTTTTCAGCAGCAGGAAACATTGCTTTAAAGTGCAAGACAAGAATCAGTTCGGAGGATGTGGAYATGTTTACCTCTCTTCGTTGCAATCACACACTCCTTTAAAGACTAGTGAGCACACACGTGTCCAAGAGAGAGACATTTATATTCTGATGACTATATTGACTTAAAACACAATGTGTGGACTCATGTTTAAAACAAATTTCAAATATTGTAAATGCTCTAAGGATTTTTTTCAATTCAGAACAAATKCAAACATTTTTATTCAGTTCATGTAATTAAATTTCAGTTCATGCTATTTTGCTTTGAGGAATTTTGGCTCTATTATACTTCCATAATTATTACAGTTTATTTTGTCATTAATGTTCCTCCATTCAGAGCACATGTGGATGCAGACAGACAGATGGACAGTGTGGGAATTCCGTTCCACTATTAAAGTCACAAGTTACACAAACAAGAATAATAAATAAAAGAAATCTTGCTTTCATGGCTTCATGTCCTGCAGCTGGAACTCTAATTTTGTATGTGCCTGTGATTTTATGATTATGTTTTATCATGCTGACCAAGTTCAAGTCTAAGGTCTGTTTGTGAAAGGGTGATTTTACTCGAGTAGTATGAGGCATCTACTGTGTGATTTAGTTTCCTTACATTTCCTCACTTAAAATTCTTTTCCCAACACTCCTAAATAGAACTAATAGAACAGCACCCCCTTGTGTTCTGAGCGAATTTGCAGTCATACCGTACAGTATGTACCATATAGATAACTTTGTTAATCCCAAAAGGAAATTGTATCGTTCCAAATTAAACAAGTATGGCATTGTGTCGTCACTCTTGTTTGCACATGCACTTTTTAATTCATGGTGTTAATTGATGTATTTAGCACCTGAAGGAATGTTTCATGTCACTGTGTACTGAACTGTATGTGTGTGAAATTGCAATAAAACCTTACGTGACTTGACGTAAGCAACAAGAAAGAATTACAGTGAGGAAAAGGAAAAAATGTTTACAGTGTAATATACAGCGCTGGAAAAAAATAGACCACTGCAAATCAGTTTCTTTATATACATTTATTTCCTTTACAGCTGCATGTGTTGTTGTGTTGTTGAGAATTCAAAATTCAGCTATTATTTATTTAGTGTGTGTGTATGTGTGTATATATATATATATATATATAAAGGAAATGACATCACAACACACATCAAAATAACCCAAAATCATGCAGTATTAGCTTTAATAACTCAAATAAAACAAACTGCAAATAATTTGTAAACTAACAAATTGTAGTGCTTTCTCATTTTGTTCCAGAGTTTAAATACACCATTTATTTCAACGCCTTCTTTTATTTGTGCTATTAACAAAGAAATTCCATTTATCATCATTACAACGTTTTATTTTATTCTGTTATTTATTTATTTTGTACTTTTTGTACTACTCTGTGTACTTTGAATTGACCCCTGGGGATAAATAAAAATTTGTGAATTAAATTGTAAACATGGTGTCAAATAATATGAATATACTGTTATATTACTCTATATACTCTATCTCCTAATGAAATTGTACATAATGTGCACCTGCTATTTGAAACATTAATAAAAGAGAGGATGAAATGAGGGTTGGTTGTGACCAGAGCGCAGTGAAGACAGAGTGTGTGAGGATTGTTTATAGTGATGGTAGAGAAGGAGCGCCCTCTCCTGACACACAGAACGAACGACTCTTAGGAAGATTCAGTAAGAACCGTTCAATTCTGTTTCCTGTACAGAACCTACGGAGGTTTTGCGCTGATTTGCGCATGCGCGCCCAGTAGAACATGAATGAATCACTCTGAGACGACTCGCTCTACTGAGCCACATTAAAGACTCGATCAAAAAGAACCGACCGTTCACTACTGTGTGTGTGTGTGTGTGTGTGAGAGAGAGAGAGTGTGTGTGTGTGTGCGCGGTTTGAACTCAGGCGGCTCCGTGTTTGTCCTCTTTCATCTGTTACTCTGGTTTCTGCGCGCGGATACGGACTCGCGCGCGCGTGTGTGTGTGTTCAGCCGGATGTGACTGCAGCTCATCACACAGGTAACACTCCTCTGTACTCTAATTATTATTATAAAAAATACACAGTCTAACATTATAAACAGTGTGTGTGTGTGTGTGTGTGTGTGTGTGTGTGTGTGTTCATCTACAGAGGTGTTGTAGTAACTCGGTGTTCCCTGGTGGAGCTGTGAAGATGATGATGGAGAACAGTGGTGTGTGTGTGTGTGTGTGTGTGTGTGGACAAAGTGCTGGTGTGACCTGCACATCATTACACACAAATCAGGACAAAACACTGGTGTATCATTTGTTTGTTTGTTTTTTTACAATATTGCTGCCAAATCAAAATCCTCAGCAGTGTAGATGTCTATTCAAAATGAACTTCAGTATGAAGGGTAAATAAATCTAATGAGATATAAAAACACAACAACGTCCACACGCTGTGATCACAGTAACAGTGCAGTAGTTGATGATGATGTTGGTCTGATACAAACCAGCTTCAGATCTCAGCAATTCTTTGGCAGGAACATGACCGTATCTGGTAAAACACCACACCTCTCCGGACTGTGCTGGTGTTGAGGTGACACACGCACACACACACACACACACACACACACACACACACACTGCCAGTTGATGTCCACGCGATGTTAAACTTCATCCGGCGTGTTTTCACATGTCTCATTCGGTCTGACGTGTTGACGTGTCTAGTTGTTGAAGAACGTGTGTTTTATGTCACGGTGTCGGAATCCTATGTTGTGAAATGGAGCCACCCTTTAGAAAGTTTCAGGTATTTTAATGTAAGAGTGTTTAGCTTAGCGGGCTAACGCTACCTGCTCCCGTCAGAGCGAGCGTAATAACAGCATTCACTTCCCAGGTTGTGATTTTAAGTCAGAATGTGAAAACAAAATGGCACCTGCATTACTAAACATGTTACTGCATTTCGCGTTCACGTGCGCTTTCACAGTCAGGAAATTTTTTTTCACGTGCGGCAGCACTGAAACCTGCGCTCTGATCCAGTTGTAGTACAGACCGGATATATTGACGATACTACAAGACACACTCCAGCAGTCTGATCTGTAGCGTCTGATCTGTAGAGTCCGATCTGTAGAGTCCGATCTGTTTACTCTGATTTGTAGTGTTTGATCTGTTTACTCTGATTTGTAGCATCTGACCTGTGTGTGTGTGTGTGTGTGTGTGTGTGTGTGTGTGTGTGTGTGTGTGTGTGTGTGTGTTCTTGGAGACATGGTGATTTTAGCATGATGTGTGAACATTAGGGATTTTATCAGCTGGGATTAAACACTGTTTATCTACTATCATTCTGCTAACACACAAACACACCACGCTTTAATGATCTTAACTGTATGTTCAGTTGTATGGTTTGTGAGAAAATAACATTTGCATTGTTGTTGATGTTAATAAGCTCTGATTTCCACTTCCTCTTCCTCCACAGTCACTTCCTGTCAGCTGACATGTTTCTGTGTTGGATGACAACTCGGCAGTTGCAGTTGCTGCAGGAACACTGCAGGAATGCTTTTTGCTATTACTAACGACTGACTCAGCCTGCTCCGCCCACTTGCTGCCGCGAGCCAATCAGACTCCATGGAGAACTCCTCCTACTGGTCACAGTGGGGGAACAGCTCGTCGGTGCTCAGGACCCTCTGGGTAACGCCCACTGCACAGGTATCCCAGCAGGCAGTGGTGCAGGAGGCGGGGCAGGGTGCTAGTGGGCGTGTCCTGAGCGTGCCCCTGCAGGTGGTCTTCAGCGTGCTGATAGTGTGCGTGTTGTTGTTGGCACTGTGTGGGAATGCGGTGGTGTGTGTGATGGTGTACCGCCGCGCCGCCATGCGCTCCGCCATCAACTTCCTGCTAGCCAACCTCGCCTTTGCCGACATGACGCTGGCGCTCACCGCCGTGCCGTTCGACCTGGTCACCGTGGTGACAACACAGTGGCCGTTTAGTGCCACCCTCTGCCGGGCGTCGGCAATGTTCTTATGGCTGTGCATGTCCGTGGGCGTGGCTATGCTGCTGGCGATCAGCGTCGATCGTTTCCTGATCATCGTACGGAGACAGGACCGACTCACACCACACCGTGCCAAGATCCTCATCGCTGCCTCCTGGATTGTGGCGTTCTTCCTGTCTTTTCCGCTGTTTCTAGGATACCCGTCGCAGCAGGTACCCCCCAGTGCACCGCAGTGCGTGCTCAGCTACTCCACCGAGGCCAGTTACCATGGTTACGTGGTGATCCTGGCCCTACTGAGCTTCTTTGGGCCGTTTGCCGTGATGGCGTGCTCCTTTCTTGCAATCCTGAGCTCCATCAGGCACAACGTGCTTCGAATCCGCTGTGACTCTGCCCTCTCCCTTTCTAAGCCCCACCCCCTCCATCTGAACGTGGATGTGGGATTTAAGACACGAGCATTCTTCACCATCCTGCTGCTGTTTGTGCTGGCGTTCGCCTCACTGGCGCCCCTGGTGGTGTTCAGCCTGTGCGCGGCGTTCAGCAGTGCCGTGTATAACGGGGCGGAGTTTTTCCAGGTGAGTACCTGGCTGCTTATCCTCAGCTTCCTGCGCCCCGCCCTCAACCCACTCATATACTACTGCCGCATCAGGAAGTTCCGCCACGCCTGTGCACGGTGGATGCCCTTCCTCTGCAGGCTCCTCCCACCTCTGCCCCGCCAGGCCCAGCGCAAGATGAGGCCTAGTGTCGTGTACGCCTGCAGTGACCATCGCTCCAGCATCTAACACACACACAACTAATACACCTTTAATGTGCCTGTAATTCACTTCTGATTGTGTGTGCGTGTGTTTGTGTGTGTGTGTTAATAGACTGTGCGTAATTTGTAAAAATGTGCAGATTTAATTTCTAAAATCATGTTTGTTTCCTCATATATAAGTTCACCCTGACTGGTAATGTCATAAAGGGCACAAAAACAGCGGACCAATCAGCAGCTTTGTTTCAAGCTCTCATTCATAAAGAATTTAATGTGCCTTATTGTTATACGTGCTCAGTTCCCGAACATGACTGTGATGATGATGATAATAAAAACACATCTGGTGTTAATTGTTGATGTTCTGGACGGTTCTGTCTCTGTTCCACTCTCACCATGTCATTACCTCCGTCATTTACTCCAGCTTTAACACACACACACACACACACCATAAGGAAGGAGCGTTAGCTATAATATCAGATAAAGGCAAACTCTTCCTCAGAGTTCACACACACACACACACACACACACACTGGTATAAATGAGACCTGCTGAGAATTACCATGAGACAGGTAAGACACAGGAGAATCAGGGGGCGTGGCCAGGGGTGAAGTGGTTTGGTCATGTTCAGAGAACAAAGTGTGAGTGTATCTGTAGAAGGATGCTGAGGTTGGACCAGGCAGGCTGAAGGTCTAGAGGAGACCAGAGAGGAGATTTATGGACGCAGTGAGAGAGGACATGAAGTTAGTTAGGGTGAGAGACGAAGATGTAGGGGACTGATGGAGGCAGATGATTCACTGTGGCGACACCTGAAAGGGAACAGACAAAAGACAAAGAAGAACCGTGTAATTAAAACGTGCCGCATGTGATGTTTTGGTCATGTGATTATGGGGTTTTCTCAGAACACTCTGTGCTTTTGTTCTGATTTCTGTTCTCATACACATACACACACACATACACACACACACACACACAGGATAAAATAATGAATAGATGACAGCACACACACACCCCTGTTTGTTTTTCCGTGTTTTAGTCTTACTGAACACACAGTGAACACTCCAACACACACAATGTTGCTTAGCAACAGGAGCCTGATAGGAAAAGGTCACTGGAGAGCGTTAGTGTCTGATGTTTACTGTCGCTCCTCTAATGAGCCTGATGATGTCATGAGGGGATTCCTCTAAAACCCCTTACAGAGATGCACATCTTTCCATAAATCTGACTTCACATTCGGGTTATGTCTGGATCACACACACACACACACACACATGATTACGGTGTCCTCAAGTGTGTGTGCTACGAAAAGTGGGACGACTGTTCAAATGGGATGCGTTGCCAGATCAGCCAGTTTTCCCCCAATGTGTAAACATTTTATCATCTTGAGCTGAAAGAGTGTCTGAAACTAAAAGCTAGGGTTAGGGTCACTTTAAATAATAGAGTTTAATGTTAAAACCAGTTACACCTGAACAGCTATAGAGTTGAGTCTTAAGATTAGGGATCATAATAGACTCTAGAACAGGAGAAAAAAATCCATCCAAGACGACACACACCCCACACGCCACACCCCACACTCTCCACTCACACGCCACACATGTCACACACTCCACACACTCTACATGCCACACACTCCACACACCCCACACTCTCCACTCACACACCCCACACTCTCCACTCACACTCCACACACCCCACACACTCCACACGCCACACA
>QMIH01002686.1:13551-25132 GCA_003987875.1 Clarias batrachus | reverse complement strand
CAACTCAGAGGAAGTGTGTGACGACCCGGCGGTGATGTTCGGATGTCAGATCAGACTGTGTGACAAAGTGAACTCTGTGTGTGTGTGTGTGTGTGTGTGTGTGTGTGTGTGTGTGTGTGTGTGTGTGTGTGTGTCTGTCAGACTCTCAGGACTCAGATCTTTTCACTCAGTAGATCAGATTCAGTCAGAACTCATGAACGTCTTAATGAAGAGCAAAACTCAGCAGTGTTTACTGTAAACTTCACACACACACACACACACACACACACAGAGAGAGAGAACACACACTCTGAGGTTTACGGCTTTGGGGTTTGAAGGAGCGGTTAACCAGCAACAAGAGGCTTTTATTACACACACACACACACACACACACACGGTGAAAGCTAAGGGCTAACGCTACAGTATGACACACACAAACACACACACACACAGATGAGTGTAACGGCGGAGTGTATAAAGAGTATAAACTCACACACACACACACACACACACACACACATTAGAGAGAGAAGTAAAAGTCTGTACTCACCCTTCACACTCCTCTCTCTCTCTCTCTCTCTCTCTCACACACACACACACACACACTCCTCTCTCCACACACAGTCCGCTCAGATGAAGCTCCGGCGCGCGCCGCTCGCGGTCCCATTATACACGAACGCGCGCGCGCGCACATTAAAGAAAAGCAGCGCGTGCCGATCCATGACTTCCGGTCGAACTTCCGGTAAACACTAATCACTGCTGCTGTCGCCCGCGTGCATCACTGAGAGCTCCGGTGACTGGGCTTATAACAGTCTGTACACACACACACACACACATACACACACACACCGGCGGAGGAGGAGGAGGGGTGTAACGTCATCAGCTTGGGTGTGTGTGGGGGGGCACATTACCTCACATACACACACACACACACACACACACACTGAACAAATGAGAATCTTGTGTAAAAGTTTACACAGAAAGTGAAATATCTGAAGTGTTTTTGTGTTGATGTTGATCAGTGGAGCGTCTCCTCATACACAGGGTAAGTTGGGTCAGAACTCGCTCTCTCACTGATATCTTTATGATTCATACACTGGAGGACCAGAAACCCGTCTCACAAAACAGGCTGTCCGTCTGTCCATCTGTCTGTCTGTACAGTGGCAAGAAAAAGTATGTGAACCTTTTGGAGTTTTCTGCATCTGTTTGTCATACAGTGTGATCTGATTAATGACAAATATAATGTGTCTAAAGCTGTGTCCACACGATGCCAGTGCGTTCTCTATCCGATAACTTTTTTTCCTCGTTCGGCGTCGTCTCAAGAAATATCTGCGTACACACGAAACCACTGAAAACGGTGTAGTATATATATATATATATATGCCAGACCAGTATGGGGCGCTGTAATTCTGCCATAGAGGTACACTATACACGGAGAAGAAGACTTTGAGCATGCGCATGACATCATTGTTTCACAAAATATACGGATTGGCTGTACACACGAAACCGCAAGGGTGTCGTTTTCAGATTTATCCACCTTGGGACCCGGTTTCAGTCTCCTAAAACGCCGGATCCGTGTGGACGAAACGCCAATACGATAAAAAAAATGTATACGTATACAGCGAAACGCGTCTCCGTGAGGACAGGCTCTAAAGTAACAACACAAAAATATCCTGATCTTTCATTACTTTATTGAGAGCAACCATGAAAACCTAATAGTGCTAGTGGACCCTTGAGTTAATGACCCCATAAAAGCTAATTGGATCAGGTGTCAGCATACCTGGAGTCTTGTTAAGAAAGTGGGTGTGGAGGTGTGGACTAGAGCTACTTTGACTGATTTTTAAAAAAAACACAAGCTTTGTGAGTTTGCTCGGCACAAGAAGAATACACTCATCTGAGCCATGCCTCACCTTAAAGAGCTTTCAGAGGATCTGTGATCAAGAACTGTTGATTAACATAAAGCTGGAAAGGGCTGCAAAGTGATTTTGAAGACTCTAGAACTTCACCAGTCAAATTCACCACTTTGTAAAAAAAAAAGGTCCTGTTAAATAACGGTTAGGGTTAGCGCCTTTTTACTGTACTTATACTGTTAAGTGACTTTACAGATTATTACTGTAAATATCTATAAAATATACAATAAACAAGTCAGAAAGGAAAAACTTGGATTGAAATATGGAATCAAAAAATGACCCAAGGAACAAGCCACAGAAAAAAATTATGTAAAAAAAAATCACTTTTTTTATTAAAAAAGTAAAAACAATAGCCATAAATAATTCTTAAATTGCATATCAGAGGCATGATTATGGCGATTTATTTTCTTTTGCATTACGTTGCATAATAACGGCTACTTGTTGAAACATTCCAAGCATTTTAAATTGTAAAAATGTTCCGTAATAATAACAATACAAGTAATAACAAAACAGTACAAGTAACATTTTGGTATTTACATGTACTTTCTCTGGGTCCTGAGAGGGGACACATGCACAGTACCTGTAATCACTCCTTGGCTCGTTGTTTCTCTCCAGGGTTAGGAGAGAATGTTTTTGCATTCCAAGTAGCACTGCAAAAAAGCAATAAGCAGTCATTTAGAAACTTTCTCTAGAATTGTCAAGCAATGATAACAACTCAGATAGTGAGGTGATCTTCACACAGCACTGTCTAACAAAAACTTGTCTCAACCCGTTCCTAACATTAACAATGGTTGCTTAACAACTTTTATGAAATTTAAAGGTTAGCCCAAAGAGAAATCACGTGTAATTAAAAGTCATTAACTAGATTATTAACTCTATAGTACCTGATCAGCAGAAATAACAGTATATAACTATATAGATGTAACTAACTTTCAACATTTGATCAATTCTAAGAAAAGTTACATTTAATCTCATGATAACTTCTGGGATTTCGGGGATGACAACATTGTAATTAGCAGTTTTTTATTCCACCTGTACAAATCCTTGCATCTAAACTTCAAATCATATCCTGTACCAAGTAAATTAAATCTGTGCTTATATATTTTATACACAAAACAATCTGCTCCCTCGCATTTTAATCATAAGCCACCAAAATGATCTCTGTTAATAATGATGACATGAAACACTTGGCATGAAACAATGAACACTATTTTACATTCAACAGACAATTTAAAACAACGTAATAAGGCTTGGGGAGAGCAAAATCCATGAAAATATAAATGCTCAATGAGTTACTCTCATGTCAGCACTGAAGTACGTTCTAAACACAAACTCCACAGCTTGCTAAGCATAAACTTCATGCATTGCTTCTGGTAATACAACCTTTATGAATAAAATTCTGCCAAGAAAATAAAGAAAAAGGTTTAAATTACCGTTCAGTTTGTTGTTGGTGCAGATGCCAAGAATCGCAGTGTTGAAGATGAAGGACTTCCTCGTGACTCCTCTTCAGAATAAAAGCTATAAATAAGTAATAACGTTTGCAGCAAGTTCACGTATGCTTGTCTGAAGATGACCTTTTAAATTGCTGCTTCTAAAAGTTATGCTTAAGATAATAACACAAATAAAAATGACTTTGATAGAACAATAATGAGATTTGATCAGCTTTGCACTTAAACACTCTGATCAGTTTCCAAAAAAATACTGAAATGTACAGTTATTTAAATCATTAGCAAATAGGACCACAATGCATTGCAAAAAACAGAAGATAACTGCATTAAATAAATAGAGACGACTACTGTTAAAAAGTGCAACATATTTCCCAGAATACATTGTTTTCTACAGCACATTACTGCTTTAATGGAAAACAGTACATTACTACCAGATTGTAGCTGTTTTTTACAGTGCAGTTAGACAAATGAAGACACTTTGGGACTGTGGCTACTCTACCAAAAATTGGATGCCCAGTCAAAATGACCCAAAGAGCACAACAAAGATTCATCACTGAGGTAAAGAAACAACCCTGAGTGACAGATTTGAGGGCATCATTGGAACTGGCCAACATTCTCAGTGTGTTCATGAGTCTACAGGACGTAAAACATCAAACAAGCAAGGTGTCCATGCTAGGACACCACAGAGGAAGCCGCCTAATAGACTAAAAAGAACATCACTGCAGTTTGTGAAAGAGCACAGTGACTCTCCACAGCAGTATTGGCAAAATGTTTGTGCACTGATGAAACTAAGAACATGCAGCACTACATCTGGAGTAAAAAGCGCACTGCCTATCATCATCAAAAACCTAAACGTAAAGTACAATGGAGGAAACATCATGATCTCAGAGAGTTTTTCCTTGCCACTGCCATCCTCGCCTTGAAAATAATTCTTTTGATTGTGTAAAGCTGCTCAGGATCAGACAGCAGGAAAGCTTCCCAAACAGAAAACTTCTCAAGGCCCTCAATAAAGTGTGTGTTTTTTTCGCTCATGTAGGATAAGAATGAATATAAATACTCTGATAAGAATTGTTTTTATTTGTGCTTTCGAAACCACACTCATCTAGTCGTTCATGGGGGTGTTGCTCCTATTAAACTCACCTTGGGTCCATCACTTAAATTACTCGGTGTTCACAGAATGAAGAACAACATGATCCACCAGTTCTTTGTGGATAAAGACCAGTCAACCCCCATCTCAAATAACATTCTTAGAGTTTTCACAAGACATACAACACGTGAAAATTCCTCCACACCCTATACACTAAACAAAAGAAATGCTTTACATTTGTTTGTGTGTGTGTGTGTGTGTGTGTGTGTGTGTGGGTGTTTAAATTAAATGATGGCACCTGACTTAAACAGGGTTCATTATTATCTAAAAAAAAACAATGCATTGCGTGGATGAACAGTGCTTTCGTGGACRTTTGTGTCTGGAGTTTGATTTTGATGTCACTTCTGCAGGCTTGGCTTCTCTGAAGATGATCCTCGTACTGTTCTAAGAACATTTAAGGTGCGTACACAGGATTGACACAAACAGACCCTGCGCTACCCCACGTATATGGAGTGAAACACAATGAGGTGAAACTTGTTCTGCAGAATGCTCAGAAGAATTTCTTCAATGTTGAACAACTACTGACATTCCTTTAACTATGGCTTCAGTTACCAGAAGAAAAGGTCATCTGCCCAGGGCGAAACTGGCACATTTTACAGCGACATTAAGCATATCCTTATTGTCCAGGTGGGTGAAGGCAAGGTGAGGGATGGTGGCAATGATGTCGGCCAATGAGAGACTGGGACCAGACACAACCTGCAGGGGTCTAGTGAGGGGGCCCTGATGTGGCTCACGATGAGCCTCTGGAAGCACTGCATGGTGTGTGGGACGGCGAGACGACAGCAGGACACAGGCAGCGTCTCCCTCACATCACTATGAAGTGCATTCTGAGGCACATCAAGACCCTGCTGCTCCTGTCAGAAGCCATGAACATGGAATTATTGATCATCAACTCTTCAAGCATTACTTCCTTCAATCAAAGTCTCACTTCATCACACATTCCCCTCAAAGGATGAGGAACAGCGGCTCGATTCTGCGCGTATGGTCCCTGCATTATAAAGCCAAACACTAATAAAAAGCTTTACAAACATTAAATGGACATTGGGAGTCCAGGGAAAAATGGTGATGCTTGGTGTCGACCCATGTGTTTTCTGCAAACTGGATAGAACATCATGGTGCAGAGTAGCATCGTGCATCATCTGTACAGAGGAAGCATCTGAGATCAGTGCTGAGGAAGATGACATTATACTGCTCTGGATAAGTGATGACCAGCATACGGTCAGATGAACATCTCCAAGCTGAGCACAGACAGAGTTCTGATGCACCCGCAGTTAAAAGAGATCAGAATTTTCAGCCTTCCTGATATTTACCTGTAAATTTTTTTGAGCCCAATTTAATTTTCAAGTGATCAGAAAAATTGGAACTGAAAAATGACTGACGGATGTGATTGTTTAAACGGTTAAAAGCTCTGGACGTCTTCTCTTCATATGAGTCCTGAGCTTCACTTGTGCATTTGGTGTTAAAAATGAGAGAGCTGAGAAAGGAGGGACAATCCATCACAACACTGTGGACTGTCCTGAAAAACAAGAAACCCGCCATTGTACTAACAACCCGATATGTAGCATGTCGCCGCGGAGAACGCCAACAACAACTCCTATAGGGCAGGAGTGAAGGTCTAGAGTTCAGAAGACAAGAATCTACAGTATGTCGACATAAATGCCGAAAGATCATGTGAAAGATCTGCCGATAAACCAGAAAATACGATGTGATGAGTGAAGCATGCTGGAGGTAGCGTCAGGGATCGGGCTCTCACGGATGCTTCTGGAACGTTCTCACTGATCTATACTAATGATGAAGCATCAGAGTGAACTGACACGCTACAGAAACATTCTGTCTGGAAATTTACTGAAAAACACGTCCGATCTAACTGAGAGGAGCTTCATCATGCAGCAACACAACACACACACACATAAAACACACTTTAATGGTATACCGTATACAAACATAATGAAATAAATAGGTCTTTCAAATCTCTAAAGTGTGTGTGTGTGTCTTAAGAAGAACGACCAGGAACAGAAACCTACATAGATTAATGGGAATTGATGAGATAATAATGTAGTAGTGTGTGTATGAAGAAGAAGAAGATGATGATGATGATGATGATGATGAAGATAGGAGGCAGGTGTGTGTAATATGATGATATTATAATCAGTGTAATCAGCCTTGCACCTCCAGGGTCCGGGTTCGATTCCCATCTCTGTGTGCATGGGGTTTGCATGTTCTCCCCGTGCTTGGTGGGTTTCCTCCGGGGACTCCGGTTTCCTCCCACAGTCCAAAGACATGTTAATTGGCATCCCCAAATTGGCCGTATTGTGTGAACAATTGTGGAGTGTGTGTGTGCTGCGATCAATTGGCACCCTGTCCAGGGTGTACCCCGCCTTGTGCCCTAGGGCCACGGGGATAGGCTCCGCCTCCTTGACCCTGAATACAGGATTAAGCAGTACAGATGTTGAGTGAGTGTAATCTCTCACTTTATTTGTCATATATTAATGAATACAATTCATGTTGAAATCAGTCATTCATAAAGACGTACACACACACTTCGGCTGGAGAGGAGAGAGCGACGACCCGACTGTGATTCAAACACTGATTCAGAACTAGAACACTGTGGGTCAGAGACTCCATCAGATTTATGTATTAACATAAAAGTAGAAAAGTGTGAGTAACTGTGTAATGTTCAGGTCAACGGTGACTCCTGACCGAGTACAGAAACACAATAACACACACACACACACACACAGTAAGGTGTATCTGAACGTCTTTAGTACTCACCAGTCTTTATGTACTCATGCTTGCCTGTCTGTCCGTCTGTCTGTTTTTCCCCCTCGTGGTGACAGTCTCCTCCAGCTGTGTGAGTTGGCTTGCAGTAGCTCGTGGTGTAGTGTGTGAGATCCGCCGTTTCTGAGTCGTCGGAAGAACTCTGCAGAAGCCGGGCGTTAGTGTACACTCCCAGTCTGTGAAAGTGGTGTGTGTGGCCTCAGTCTTAAGGTGTGAACTTCCCTTTCATCTGCCTCATCCCTCCTAGAATACTGAGACGCAGAAATCTTTACCATGAAGCAGCTTCAGTTAAAACACCAGTAAGTCCTCAGCTTAGCAGAAAACCTCTCTGGGAATCCCTCAGGGGATTAAATGAAACGTCTTCCTTCTACTTGTAGTATAAATCAGTCTAATCCAGCAGCGCTGATTCATGTGTCAGGGGTTTAATCAGTCATGTGGACCGTTTTACACCCAGGTGACTTTCTGTCCATCCAGAGCCAGTGTTGATCATTAATAATAATCACACACACACACACACACACACACACACACACATCCCTAAATCATATTTCTTATTGTCTATTTATCAGACACACACTTCTGTAATCTATGTTTTTCTGTCCAGAGGCGGGTGTGTGTGTGTGTGTGTGTGTGTGTGATTTATAAAGAACAATAGATTATGTGAGGACAAGTACAGGTTATCTTGACCTACAGTGCACTACGGTAATATAAAAGTACAAAATGAAACCTTTTTAACACTTGTAGTGATGTGTTTCCCATAAAAATAAAGAAAACCGTGTTTGTATTTTGACGTCATTCTATTATTTATGTTTTAATTCTTATTCATTCTTTGATTATGTTCACTCGAGGGGGAGACGAGGGGGAGACGCAGACGGGGGAGGGGCTCTGGTGTGTGTTAGCGGAGCGCAGACTGTGAGGATTTATCACCGCGCTCCCGCCGCTTCTCACCTGGGCGTGTCTCCACTTCTTTCCAGTGAAACCTGGCGCAGACTCTCTTCCCCTGACAGCAGATTACATTTTCAGGTTTCCACGTACACCGAGCCGGTCGCGTAACAGAGCTACAGCTGAAAAGGAAAGCCAGTGGAATGTGTTTCTACATACAGGGCCTTGCAAAAGTATTCATGCCCCTTAAACTTTTTCACATTTTGTCACGTCACAACCACAAACGTAAACATATTTTATTGGGATTTTATGTGACAGACCGACACAAAGTAGCACATAATTTACATTTACATTTAGGTATTTGGACGACTCTCTTATCCAGAGCGACTTACAAAAAGTGCTTTGAGGTTTACATCATTGAATAGATACTTACACAGTTGGGAAGGGGATTTTATTTTATTTATTAATTTTTTTCATTTTTATTTATTTTAATTAAATGTGGGGGGGGGGCAGATCGTCAAAGATCTTTAACATTTTGTGATTCTTTCATCCGCTGTATGGACACCTAGAGGAAGTCCACCACCTCTATGCCAGAAATGAAAAGAGTCCGGAGACGGTGGGAAGAGGCGAACGGTGCTGGAGGATCGGTGCGGTACCCCCCTCCTTCACTCTGAGACCCCTCACTAAAATCCAGTGGAACCAATTACCTTCAAAAGTTACCTCATTAGTAAGCAGAGTCCAGCTGTGTGTAATTTAATCTCAGTATAAATATAGCTGTTCTGTGAAACCCTCAGAGGTTTGTTAGAGAACATTAGTGAACAAACTGCATCATGAAGCCCAAGGAACACAGCAGACAGGTCAGGATAAAGTTGTGGAGAAGTTTAAAGCAGGCTTAGGTTATAAATAAATATCCCAAGTGCTAAATATCTCACCGAGCGCTGTTCAATCCATCATCTGAAAATGGAAAGAGTACGGCACGACTGCAAACCTACCAAAATTGACAGGACAGCATTAATCAGAGCAGCAGCCAAGAGGTTCATGGGAACTTTGGAGGAGCTGCAGAGATCCACAGCTCAGGTGGGAGAATCTGTCCACAGGACAACTTTATGTCGGTCTGTCACATAAAATCCTAATAAAATTCTTTTACATTTGAATAGGCGCTGAGTAAATACTGCAGCACAACCTTGGAAACACTGATTTTAAACTTTAAAGCTTCATATTCATCATGGGAATTTTCCTCCTTCATCCTCACCGGGGTTGACGTCCCAGGGCAATGAACTGCAAAAAACCTGGCAGAACTAATAGCTGGCTTGGAACAAAAGAATTTGAATTCACTTCCCATAATCCTCAGAGTCCTCAACAGAGCAAAATGAAACAATGAGCTGCCAAAATACAGGCAGTATATTAATTGTCCCAGCAGGGATAATAACAGTTCTTACGGAGGCATATCACTCTGTACCCCAGATAGCTTTGTGGTGCTCTGATCACTGCTTGGTTCATCTCATTCCAAACTACAGGCAGAAACTCAAATGTGCGGTTAAAACAGTGAAGAGCAAAACAGGAACTTCAGGACTCTTTTATATCTGGAAAAACTGCCTGACACTCTGACATCACACATCAGTTTTGGTGAAGACATGTGTGTGTGTGTGTGTGTGTGTGTGTGTGTGTGTGTGTGTGTGTGTGTGTGTGTGTGTGCGCGCGCCAACTAAAATCTTCTGCGCATATAACAACAACAAGCCATGGCCCTCAGCCAGGCTGAAGTGTGGAACAGAGCACTGTATGAGCGGCCAGGAACTCACTGACAATATGAAGAGCAGTAGACCATGAAAAGCTGGAAAACAGGTTCTCAGCTAATGATTCTGCATCAGTGTGGAGAAGCCTGCAAGACATCACAATATAAAGGAGACCACTCTCCACAGTGAGGCTTGGTTGTTGACCTCAATACCTTCTACTGCAGGTTTGAGAAGAACATCTCCACAACTTTCATCCAAACTGACCCACCACAACTCTGGTAACCCCTCCACAACTTCAAGACCAGGAAAGCACCCGGCCACACCAGGTGGTGTCTCAAAGCATGTGCTGAGTAACTGGCGACAATCTTAACCCATATCTTTAATAGATTCCTGAAGCTGTGTGAAGTTCCCTCCGGTTGTAAACACTCCACCATTATCCCAGTCTCCAAGAAACACTCCATCACAGGACTGAATGGCTATGACATCTGTCCTCATGAATGACTCAGGCTGGAACAGGACACCTACTGGACCTCAGTCAGCACAGGACTCCCACAACCTCCAATACCTGGACTGCCTGGAACATACACACGGATCCCACTTGTAAACTTCACTTTCAACATGATGATTCGACTTCAAGTCCATTTTGGAACATGGAGTTTATGGTGCATCACGCTGACAGGTGGTTCTATTATTTTGTCCATCCTATCATCACCTCTCTAGAACAAAAACTGAACATTATCACCTTCATGAAGTGAGGATTTATTTCCATGCTGAGGTACTGCATTAGTTTAAGCTTGATGTGTCTAATGAAGTGTCCTCTGACCGAGGGACCTGAAGAGTCTCTGGTGTGGAATTAGAGAGAAGAAGCCTGGCTTCAGTGCAGTGGTGATGATAACATCCTCAAAATCCTTCCTGCACACACATACACATACATATATTAGTAATAATATAATTGAAGAGAGATGATGGAGATGATAAAGAGGTGATGATGAAGTAGATGTGAAATGTGCATCTTGTGACCAGAAGGAATCAGTTGAAGCAACAATAAAGCTGTTTATGCAGAAGACAGAGGTACTGTACTGCAGCAGAGGCTCTGGGACCTCTGATTAGAATCTGTTTCCATCTCTGATCCAGTCACACAAACACACACCTCCATGCAGGAGATACCCAACACATTCCTCAGAAAGAGGGGTCAGATCAGGGACATAATTAATCATCAGATCAGTGTGTGTATGTGTGTGTGCGTTTCTAGGACAGACTCACCCCAGGATGTGTTCACACACCAGTCTGCAGCAGAACTTTCCCGCTCTCTTTCAGGTTCCTCAGCATTTGACACACTGATTCAGGACATGTCAGTAGATATGGCTCAGGACACACACGCGCACACACACACACACACATACACACACATTGTCTTTAAGCAGTCTCACTACACTTTGTCAAGACAAGTCAAGTCAATTTTATTTATATAGCGCTTTTAACAATTGACATTGTCGCAAAGCAGCTTTACACAATAAAAAGAAGGAAGTTTATATGCAATGTGTATGAATCAGAATGATCAGATGGTCCCTGATGAACGAGTCGAGGGCGACGGTGCTGAGGGAAAAACTCCCTGAGATGGTAATAGGAAGAAACCTTGAGAGGAACCAGACTCAACAGGGAACCCATCCTCATCTGGGTGATAACGGAGAGCAGGGATTGATC
>QMIH01002684.1:9293-50005 GCA_003987875.1 Clarias batrachus | reverse complement strand
AATTTGTGAGATTTCAATTAACTGTTGTATGTTCCGTCGTTTGTTTGTTTTGAGTGTTGTGCCMGAGAGAAAGAAAGTGTGAATGTAGTAGGATTTTTGTTGTCTTTGTATATCTCTGTATGGATTGACTACCCGGTTTATTTGATCTTTTGCTTGTTTGACTATGGAATGGATTYTGWTTTGGTTGCTAGTAAGCATCAACTTTAGTAAATAATTAGTAGCTAACTTGACACACGGGAAGTAGGGGGTGAGRCGCCATTTCCTTTTCACATATCTTTTTACTCTGTTTTTGATTTAGGAAGTCAGGTAAGTAAATTTGTATTTTTGTTTTCTAAAATTAATTTCGGCTTATTTAGGTTTAACTCCAAATCTATTTTGTTTATTGTTTTGGCCTGGTCTACCTCTGAAGGAAATCCCGTGTAGAACAAAAATAAACTATTGAACTATCTCTCTGGTGTAAGCTCGTTCAGTTCTCTTTTTCTGTCACGGCTAACCCCTAGAGGTCGTAACAATCCGCTAAACTTATAGTGCTCTTACTTTATTGAAGGTCTATAATCGTATAAATTTAGGAAAAATCTATAAAATAACGTTCTTTCTCTGTCAAAGATTAAATAACAATTGTTGTAAATTTAATGTTTTTGCGCATAATATGAACTAGAGTATTTTACCTTAATTTTACGGTTTTTGTTTGGCAGCCATTGCTGCCAGTCATTTCACCGTTTTTAAAAAAAAAATTTTTTTTTACAGTGTGTTCTGACTCTGCCATCAGGACTTGGAAGAACTGAGGTAACCGTACCGATTCGCCAGAATGCTCTTGGCTGCTGCTCATCAGCAATAAAGGAGGTCTTAAAGAGGTCTTGAATTAAGGATACGCTCAATCTCAGTTAAGATGGTTCGTAGAACCTCCTCGGTAACAACCTGAGCACCAAGTGTGGTGCGTAGAGCAGTTTTCACGGATCTCACTTCCCTTTCCCATGACCCACCAAAGTGAGGTGCAATTGGAGGATTAAAGCGGAACTGAATCTGTTTGGCCAGCTGATGTCTGAGATCAGGCTGGATCTGGCGGAAGGCATCTTCCAGTTTATGTCCTCCTTTGATGTTTGTACCTTGATCTGAGAAAAGCTCATGAGGTTTCCCTCTGCGCCTGATGAAACGTCTGAGAGACATCAAGAATTCCGGCGACCCTATTTTAATTATGACGGGCCCAAAACGGTCGACTCCCGTGGAATAGAAAGGGGGTTTAAAGGCTTGATGGAGGAAGATCGGACATTCTCGGAACTGTCGGTTTCCCTCGCCACTCGTTACAATCAAGACATGCATGTTGATGTTTCTTAATAGCCTCTCTTCCGCGCAATATCCAGAATTTTGTACGTAGTTCTGCAAACACACAACTGGCCTCTGAGTGCTTTAGCTGGACGTCATAATGCTTAATGAGAAGTTGTGAGACTGGGTGACCCGGAGACAAGGCTATAGGATGTAGAACATCATTGCTCAGACTTTCACATCTGCGAAGCCTCCCTCCTACTCTAATCAACCCAGAATGGTGGTTATACTCAGGTGCAAGCTTTATTAATCGGCTGCGAGCAGGCACAGTCTTCTCTTTATGTTCTTCTGGTATTGATGCTGGAGTATTATTCAGCAACCCACAGAATGCAGGTTTCTTCAGCTCTTGAATTTCTTGAATGTCACAGTTTTGACAAATGGGTGCCTTTGGCCAACACAGGCTCGGCTGTAGCAAAAAGGATGGCCCTTTGTTCCAGCGAGTGTCTTTGGCTAACTGATACAAAAACAGGCGCCTTGTGATATCATCAGTAGGGTTAGATGCTGAAACGCCAAGAATTGGGATCAGACAGTTCTTGAATTTCAGTAATTCTGACTTCCACAATACTTTATATCAACACGAATTGGATTGAAGCCAAGGAAGAACTGTGGTTGAATCAGTCCAATACACAAGGCTGTGAATTTCGAGGGTCAGTTCTCTTTTCAATACAGAGCCTAGTTGTGCACATGTTAGCGCCACACAGAGCTCCAATCGAGCTATGGACAGCTGCCTTTTGGGAGCAAGTCGAGATCTTGCGGCTACAAATGCTCCTTGAACCTTGCTCTGACTATTCTCTGTGAGCTAATACGCGACAGAGCCATATACTTTCAGAGGAATTGCAAAATATGTGCAAACTGCGATGTTTAATCATGGGCTGAAGGCAGGAGCTGTAGCATCTAGGTAGGGATACATGAGATAATTGAGGCAACTAATTTTCCCATTGATGCCACGCATCTAATAAATCTGCAGGAAGGCAAGGGTCATCCCAGTCCCGTTTTTTATCCCACAGCATTTGAACAATGATCTTAGCTCTTAGATCCACCGAAGTGGATCATACTGTTTTGCAAGAGTGCGGTAAATTTTCTGCATGGTGATTGTAACAATAGGAACTATTGTTAAGATGTTTATTGCATCGCGGACGGGAGTTAGTGTTACACAGGTTGTACGAGGAGTGAAAATAGACCCGAGTGTTTGGTGTACTTTAACGGATGTTACAAATAATAAAAGGAGAAACCAAGTTGACACAAAGACTAAGATATTCTGATATATTCTCGGTCTTGTCTTAAAAATGAAGACAACAGTGATCACACCTTCTTCGCTGTGGTAAGGTTTGATGAAACATTCCCCGCACATCACTGCAGACAGCTACAGGGTGTTCCCTGAAACGAAGGAGTACTCCCAACAAACATGCTCTTAGTGTAGGCCCAGGCAAAAGATGCTCATTTAAAGACTGGCCTTGGAACTCAAAAGAACAATAGAACACGATGCCGTGCTTGCCATTGTGATGGACCATGTGATCCGGTATGTACCAAGAATGATGATACTGGTCACATTGTTCGGCTGAGAGCGGGGTGATATAGCCAGCCTGCAAAAGCTTATGTATTTCAGAATTATAGCTTGTTGCCTTTTGAGGCTCTTTCATTAAGCATTTCTCTGTACTATAAAGAAGACCTAGTACAGCTTCCTTTGGCGCATTCAATGGAGGAAGTGTTTCCTTCGAAAGTAAAGGAGTGGCATATTTTCTGACTCCATCTACATCAATCCTGACGGTCTTCTCCTGCAAGGTATGAAGAGCTTTTGAGTCTTGCTGTGAACGGGTAACAATCTTCTCAGATTGATAAGGCATGATGTCCAATTTCCAAAGCCTTTCGACTTGACCTGAAGAGTTCAGCATCAGGCGATGAGCAAGAAACAAAAAGGCATTCCTGTGGCTGTAGACGAGGCTGAACGAGTCTCGATGGAACCTGTAATGTCCATCCAAGTCTAGTATGCACCGCTGCATAGTGCTGATATTTCTCTTGCAAGTAAGCGATAGGATACGTGTGTTGGACAAGGCCTAGCTCTTTGGTGGTGAAAGCTCCATAAATCTGGAATGCTCTGTCAGGTAGCGAGGCTGGAGCTATAGAAAAGGACACAGAACTTCCATGTATGGTATGAGCTTCATGCCTCACAGTGCGGAGGGCGAGGTCTCCTGGCTTTCCCTGAAGGCACAAACCTTGAGCGGCCTCATGCAAAAGAATCGTCCGCTCCAAGCCGTCATCCAGAATGGCGTAAGTTTCCATTGATTTGTCACCATTCCGAATTACAACACGACTTATTTTAAGCAGAACTTGTTTGCCACTTGTGGGTCAACCCAGACAGATACAAAGTCTGGGAAGTGAAAGTAATTGGGACAGTGGTTTCTCCTGATGCCTTGATATTAGCAGTGCCATTTGAATCCGCGTTGGCATTCACATCATGGAGAACTTCAAGATGTCTCTTATCACACTTCTTGCATTTTGCTTTCAATGTACACTTTGAAAGGTGATTCTCTCTGTCGCATCTCCAGCATCAATGGCCTGTCTTGACCCAATTCCCAATTTGCTCTTTAGCCAACAACTTAAAATTAGAGCACTGATTCATGTAGTGTTGTATAGAGTCACAGAATGGACAGTACTTCTTGGGTTTTTCCTGTTTTCTTTCTGATGACACTGATGTTGACTTTACATTCTCGAATGCTATCTTGTGTGTTCACCTCCATGCATTACCGTGGTCAACTTTCGAGGCTGGATTTGAGGCCGTTTGTCCTTGTGGAAGTCTTGTTTTCCCTGATCAGAGTATGTATGTGCAGAATACGTGCAGTGAGTTCCTTCCACCTACACACGAACTTCATATTCAAGCCAATCGGCTAAATCAATCAAAGTAGGAATGGGAGTCTGAAGAGGGTTAATGAATCTCTTGAAGTTGGCTCTCATGTCAGAAGGCAACTTAGTTATGAAGCGAGATACATGGGAACCACACTTTAATTCTGTCCATCCTAGGCTTCCTAACTGATTCAAGATCCCAACTAATGCATGAACGAACTCTAAGAGCAAAGCCTTTGATTGCTCCGACATCTCCACTCCTTATGCTGGGTCAATCCATTAAATTGCTGATCCGTTGCAATGCCAGCTGATGCGGCTGACCGTACATGTCAGTAAGAGCTCTCATAGTGTCGCTGAAAGGAGTACGACTATATGAATCAGCAACCAGAAGAGCATTCTCCAACTTAAGATGTTCCATCAAGATCTGGAACTTGAAGGATTCAGAAGCGTCAGACAGGTGAATTCCCGTGGGTCATCATGAACAAAGTCAGGAATAGTAAGAGTGGGTCCACGATACTGCACTGGCGAAGTGTGCCAGACACGATGCAGCCCCTGGTCTCGTAAAGAAAGATTTGAAGGATCAGTCGAATACAACCGTTCATTCGGACGATAATGATCAGGGGTGTATTCCAGAAAGCAGGTCATGTGACATACCCGGGTAAGTTTAAGAGTAAGTTAGTGGATATCCTCAACTTTCGGTTCCAAAAACGGAGGTAACTCTCTGGGTATGTTTGTAACCATAGCAACTTGCTCTCTGAAGATAAGCTGCTCGGTAGCAGGTTATGTTCCAGGGTAAGTTTGTCTCAGAGGTTTATTGAGCATGACGTGCGCTTTTAATGAAGATMCTGTGGACGTGGAGCCACAAATTATACGAGGATTTGTTTTCGCCGGGAGAGAGTTATAAGACCGCGTATTGATGTCTTTTAATTTCCTAATGATTATTTGTAAGAGTTATCGGTTTTCAAGGAAATCATTAATTTACTTAACACATCTCTTGAAACCGCATATTGCTAATGCTCAAATTAATTAAACACACTGAGTACTGTTAACTTAAATACTTGCAATTAGGTCAAATTAATAGACCTTTTTGAGTATTCAGAACTTTTTGATATTTTAAGTAATTGTGAGTACGTAAGTAACAGTAACCGTCACCTTAAAATTCCACCTTCTTAAACTCTACAGCGCGCTGGTGGCTCAGTGGTGAGTGTTTCACCATCAGCACTCTATAGAGTTTAAGAAGGTGGAATTTTAAGGTGACGGTTACTGTTACTTACGTACTCACGATTACTTAAAATATCAAAAGGTTCTGAATACTCAAAAAGGTCTATTAATTTTACCTAATTGCAATTATTTACATTAACGGTACTCAGTGGTTTAATTACTTTGAGCATTAGGGTTTACAGTGTATAATAAAAGGGAAGCCGATGTCAAATGTGCTATTTAATACTCTCACACATTTACTCTGTCCGTTATTTTTTTCCAAACCAACTCTCTTTCTTTAGCCGATGCAGCCGTGTTGCTTTTTTCATTATTATTGGCTTGAATTCTTCATATGCTGCATTTAAACCTCCAACTCCGCCTCTGTGAAGTATGCCGCTCGCGCCTTTTCACTTTGATTTTCCATTGTGACTCGTGAAATCGGCGATCCATTGAAAATGTCTTTATGTAGCACCGTGCACGCGCATTAACTCTGGGTAACCAGTAGGAGGTTGATTAAACTTACTCTTCTCAGGGGTTTTGGAACCGACGTACTCATGGTATGCGGGTTTGGAGTAAATCAACCCTGAGGTTAAGTTTTACCACATGGTAAGTTAACCCAGCTTTCTGGAATACCCCCCCTGTATATGGTTGAAATGACAACAAACGCCACAGTGACTCCTCGACTTTTTTGAAACTCGGGTGCAGGGAGGAAGCAACCTCCCCCTCCAGAACAATAGGTGGCGATATATGCACCTTAACGTTAAATAAACCAATAAATACAAGTAGAAGAAAAATACGCCGACTAAGAAAAACCTGATCGTCTGTTTACTACAGCACAACTCCTCGGGGATTGACCATTATTTTCTTATTTATTTACATCAACATGCCAGCTGAAAGTCTGAGATGGGAGACGCTCGGAGCTTTAAAAAACTCTCCAAAAGCAAAAATCAAATACAGTCCAGACTGGCTCGAAAAAGGCGAGGTAAACGAAAGCGTGCTTACAAGCCGTTTCAAATCAGTTAACCTTTTTGGGTGGGTGGATTTGCCTTTATATATTTATTATATCGATTTTGAACTATAATTATATATTTTATGTATCATACAAAGGACGATTGTAAGTTATTGTATGTGGTGTCTTTTTTTATGAGACCGTATGGAGTTTTCTGAAGAATATTACGTTAGTTCCGGTCGCTTGATTACACTTCGTATCCTCGTACACGCGTAGTTCCAGGAGCACTCCGTACGTTTACTATGAACGTTTACGGTAACTCTTCTAACCGAATTCAAACAAATCAACCTACGCTTGATGTGAAAGAATGGTTCTTTCTAATGAGAGGAAGCGAAGGCAGTGCCCCCCCCCCCCCGGTAGCCAGCAGACCGGTGTTCTGCAGTAAAAAGCCCCCTGCCACGGATTGCACCCCATACATAATCTCTTAAGTATTGTATTGGAAAATAAATTCATAGGTTTATTATGATCAAATATGATATCATTCTTATAATTAACCATAGGCACGTGACAGCCATCGAGACCATTAATACAAATTCTCATATAATATTTATTTTGCAGGGATTTATCATGTAATACAAAAATTTTACATTAAAATATTTATGATAAGTTACACAATTATTTTTATTATAAAATGAGCAATATAAATATACATGTATATGAAAAATATATAAATTATATTTAAAAAATTCCTATATAACATGTATTTTTTATATTGCTTTTATTGTTTTTATATTGATGATATTTTATAATCCAAATTCGTTTGGTGTAATTTATTTGTAAACCATAAGCCTATGAATCTGTATTCTAATATAATATTCGATAGTGATTATGTCGGCATTACCTACATACAACAAACTACACATGCATATGACCTGTAACACAATATTTGGATTTGCTATTTCTGTTAATTTTACTTTTCAAATATATAATTTTTTTATTATCCTCGGTTTTGCATCAACAGGCACAACTGTTTCCACTGCCTTGGTATTATTGTAGCTTGCTGATTTATTTGAATTAATTAATTCATTCATTATTTTTTTGCCAGGACATTTTAGCAGGATGTAAAGAGGTAACCAGTCTGTCCATGCTCTCTGAAGACGTTCTAAAGAGACTGAGCCCTAGCTTTCTGCTGAAAAGTAGTTCTGGCTCAGATTTCATGATCCCTGATGCAAGTACACCTGAAAATGAGCTCAGCTGTGGTTCAGCTGCTGTTAAAATGTACCACACACTTCCTACTATATCATCCACTTCACCACTGCCACTCACTGTTGAAAAGAAGGTAAAGAAAATGCTTACTTTTTTATCTTGTTTTATTCTAAGAGCAATGTTTCTGGTGTCTATTGTCGTGGAACTCGCAACCATACATTAATTATCCTGGATCTGTTTCATGTGATCTTTTTTTCTTTTCATGTTTCTTTTTGCTTCCTAGATGACTGACAATATATCAGAAAGTTTGATCTCCACTGCAGACACATGCAGCAGTTCACAACAACCCATTTCTCTCTTCTCACCTAAAGCCACTCAGATGGCAGGCTGTATTCGCATCTGTGAGAAGAAACACTGGAATAAAGCCAAGGTGCTGTGTGATTAAATGAGGGCAGTACATCTTTGCTATGATATTAAACTGTTATGACTAAATCAGAAGTCCTGTGTGTTAAAACCCTTAGAAGCGAGGCCATATATGCGCGGCGAATGGCATAGTTGGGGCCCAAGCACTACAGGGTACACAGGACCCTCTTATTTTCTCACACCCTTTTGGGCTCTTTGGTGGTCTTCAACATGCTGAAAAACTCTTCAAAATTGGGAGACAAGTTTGAATCTGCTGCAACTTGATTCCAAATTGCGTGGCCCGGGACCCTCAGCAAAAACACACCTGATAGATTTAGATATACTCCTCCTATGGAAAAGATATTAAGGATGCAAAATTGTAGAGCGATCTTTGATATCTCAAACGGTCAGCTGTGATGATGCCTTAAACTTCATGAAAACTGGGTAATAATTTTCTGTGTGGTATTATATTGAGTGACGCGTTCAGTGACACCACATTGAGTGATGTGATGCTGAAAAAAAAAAAAAACTGAAAAAAAGTCATCACACTATGATGTTTCACTCACATCTCTCTCATATGCATACACACACTAACAAGTCTCACACACGCATTACAAATCAACACACAGACTCACACACACCAAACACATCCACATTACATTGTTTCGGAAGGAGAGGAGAAAGGTGATCCAACCGCATTTGGTTGCTATAAGGAATGTGATATATTTAATCTATGTACATGTTCAATTAAGTCATGAAACTATTGAATAAGGAACAAAACTTTCAAATTATAGCTCAATTTTTTTTGTAAGGATTCAATGCCTTAAATTTACATTAAAAAAATATTGAACCAGAATATTTATAAAATTGATAATTGATACTCAATATACATAGAATCGGCACCTACGTATCATGATATTGTATTGGGTGATCACTGGTGATTCCCATCCCTACAAGAAACCATAATGAATGTACTAACTTTGCCTAAAACACTCAATCATAATTACACATAGGAACAAAATGCCTGCTGCATTAGACACACCAGCAAAGTGTGATGATGGTAACTCTTTCACACCATCAAAGCTAAATTAAAGTTGGAGTATAATGATTTGTAAAAGGTATAAAACTCAAGCTTAATCTTTCTGTTTATATTCTGCAAATGCTAATTTAAAAAAATTATAAATAACATTACATATTTCTCCATTTACAGGCAGAGCTGAACGTGAGGCAGGAGCTCCAGGAGTGTGTGGTAGCTGGTGTTGCCAGTTTGGAGTCAGAGCAGCTTAAACGCTTTGAGGAGTTCATGGAGCTTAAGCAGAGACAGGAGTACCAGAGCATGAGGGACATGATGGAAAAGGAGTATGTACTTATCTGCTATTTAAAATGGAAGTTACTTATGATAATTCTTAGTACATGGCTGATTTGTAATGTAGATTAAAATTAGAGAGGTACATTTCCTGAAGAAAATGTGAGTGGTGCTTGCTGGGGCAAAACTTTGGAGTCATGCTAACAACATGTTAAGCACTCCAGCATCATGTCAGCAGGAGTGTAACGATGTAGCTAGCAACATGCTAATATTTTTAGCATAATGCCAGCTTCATGCTAATTAGCTAAACACCATGCTAGCAACATGCTAAGCACCCTAGCATGATATCAGCATTCTACTGGGGTGTATTCCAGAAAGCTGGGTTAACTTACCATGTGGTAAAACTTAACCTCAGGGTTGATTTACTCCAAACCCGCATACCATGAGTATGTCGGTTCCAAACCCCCTGAGAAGAGAAAGTTAAATCAACCTCCTACTGGTTACCCAGAGTTAATGCGCGTGCACGGTGCTACATACAGACATTTTCAATGGATCGCCGATTTCACGAGTCAAAATGGAAAATCAACGTGAAAAGGCGCGAGCGGCATACTTCACAGAGGCGGAGTTGGAGGTTTAAATGCAGCATATGAAGAATTTAAGCCAATAATAATGAAAAAAGCAACACGGCTGCATCGGCTAAAGAAAGAGAGTTGGCTTGGAAAAAAATAACGGACAGAGTAAATGTGTGAGAGTATTAAATAGCACATTTGACATCGGCTTCCCTTTTATTATACACTGTAAACCCTAAAGCTCAAAGTAATTAAACACATTGAGTACCGTTAACTTAAATAATTGCAATTAGGTTAAATTAATAGACCTTTTTGAGTATTCAGAACCTTTTGATATTTTAAGTAATCGTGAGTACGTAAGTAACAGTAACATGTTCCAACACAGATTGCAAGTCTCTTCAAATGTGTTAAAGTTCAGATTTCTACCAAATTCCCACTCTGCGCTTCAATCCGTCAAATTTGTTCTCAATGTTAAGTCTATGGGATTTTTTGGGGAGATTAATTGCCCCCTGTGGGCAATCACCCCCCCCCCCCTTCAGAAGAGTCTGGCCCGAATGAGCCGCACGATTTGACACCTCTTTCATGGATCTACGACAAATGATACAGTTCTAGTTACACTCATTATACTTCACTGGGGCAAATTTGCCCCCCCCCCCCGGGGGGTAAAACTAGGGATGCACCGATACCACTTTTTTGGAAAACGAGTACTTGCATTTCAGTACTCGCCGATACCGATACCAAGTACTTAATAAAAACATAATTTTTAACAATTTCGCTGAGCACAATTTGCAGTCCGCGTTTGTTTTGTCGTCTTCATTCACTTTGAAATAATTCCACACGGCTGACATTCGTCTCGTTTCGCCTCGCCTTCTCCCCGCTCTGAGCTACATCCGGGGTCTGGGGGCGGGCACTCGGCGCTTGTGATTGACCCCTTACACGCCGCTCAAACATAGACATTTCTCAGACCGTGTAATCGCTCCCTGGTATCGGGGGACTTTTAACGAGTACGAGTACTTTAGAAAAGGTGGTATCGAGGCCGATATCTATACCCTCTTGCGGGGTCTGTCTTACACAGCTTGCCAGCCTCTTCAAATCTGGTAAACTTAAGATTTCTATCAAATTCTCACTCTGCGCTTTAATCTGTTAAAGTTGGTATCAATGTCAAGTCTATGGGATGTTTTAGGGTGGTTAATTGCCATTAACCCCCCCCCCCCCTCAGAAAAGTCACAGCACCCCAATTATACACCAAAATCTGCATTATATGTTAATGGGGCAAATTTGGGCACCTTTTCTGCCCCGGGGGCAAAACGTATACCCTTGTGTGGGGTATCTTCTGACACAGCTTGCGACCCTCTTCAAATGTGGTGAATTTGAGATTTCTACCAAATTCTCACTCGGCATTACAATCCGTCAAAATCTTTCTCAGTGTTTAATAATGGGGAAAAAAATCCCATAGACTTGTCAATGGGCCAAATTTGGGGAGCTCTATTGCCCCGGGGGTAAAACTTCTACCCTTGTGCGGGGTATGTTCTGACACAGATTGCTAACCTCTTCAAATTTTACCTTTCTACAAAATTCCGTCTCTTCACTACAATCCGTCAAAATTGGACTCAATGTTAAGTCAGTGGGACTTTTTGGGGCGGTTAATTGCCCCCTACCGCCGACCCCTTAGAAAAGTCATAGCACCCCATTCCCGACCAAGCCGCACGTTTTGATACCTCATTCTTGAGTCTACGACAAACGGTGCAGGACTAGTAACGCGCCAAACTTTTGTATGGAAGAAGAAAAAAAAAAAAGGGAATAATAATAAGCCTGTGAGATTATAATAGTAGAGCTTCGCTTCGCGAGCACCACTAATAAAGCTTTGTGGTTCAATGTTTTCAAACTTCTAATAGAACACAGGAAAGCCTTGGGCGCCAGGAGAAACTAAAGGAAGAGCACAGACACAGAATGAAGGTAAGTGTGAAAAACAAGTGTAAAAGTGTGGGGAAAAAATGACCAGTCACTACTGTGTGTATGTATATATATAAAGTAACCATTTAACAGTAACCTCCTGGAATAGACATGTGCCATCAGGGAAGAAAAACTACACCATAATCATCCTCTGAATTCAGGTCATCATCAATATTACTGCCACATAAATTTGCTAAGTCTAAACCTGATCAATTGGAGCAACCCCTGATCATACCACTGCTTCAAGAGTCTTGTCCAGTGCGTACTAGATCAAATCTTATATGGAACTTCTATCTGCCTAACACGGATGACTGCACAACAATTTCTGCTGTGTGTTATCACAAAAATAAGGATTTCCTGAGTCTGGTTCCTCCCAAGTTTTCTTCCTATTTCCATCTCAGGGAGTTTTTCCTTGCTATTGTCACCCTTGGCTTGCTCATCAAGGACTATATGATCATTTTGATTCACACACATTCTCATACTTCATACACTTTTCTATGTTTTCTTTTGATTCTCCAAAGCTTCTTTGAGACAATGATCATTGTTAAAAGCTCTATGCAAACAAAATTTAATTTAACTATCCATGATAAGTGCAATTGAAACTTCAATTCAATTTTATTTATACAGCGCTTTTAACAAGTGACATTGTCGCAAAGCAGCTTTACACAATCAAAAGATTTATTTAGGTTTGTATGAGATGTGAACGTGTATGAAACAAAACGATAAGACTGTCCCTGATGAGAAAACCGTGGACGATGGCGACAGTGGCCAGGAAAAACTCCCAGAGATGGTAATGGGAAGAATCTTGAGAAGAACCAGACTCAACAGGGAACCCATCCTCGTTTGGGTAAAACTGATAGCAGGGATTCGTCTGCATCAGACTGTGTGAGATTGGAAGTTCAGTATAACAGGAGACGTGTTTAAGTTCAAATTGAGACCAGTTCGTTTTGGAGGCTCAGGTAGACTGTAGGAAACTCCAGCCCTTAACTATCGAGCGACTGAAGTCTCAACTCCTCAGAAAACAACTGTCTGCATCAGTCGAGGACATAGCCATCATCGTGGAAAAGTGGAACCATCCCCAGTCACCACACACATCCCAGGCAGACCAGACGGGGCATCCATGCGGTGAGATCTCCAACCAGAGGCAGGACACCAGGAGGAGTCCGACAGCTCCAGGGGGCAGAGGGGTCTGGATCACTGGCAGCTCAGGAGCGACATGTATAGCTCGACAGAGAGACAGTTAGAGGGAAAGAGAGAGAAGAGGAGAGAGCAGAAGAGAAGGAGAGACGGCAGTTAGGTCTGGTCACAGTCAACATGTATAAGGTGAATGTATCTTTAGTGTAGAGTACAAGCAGGGACTCCGGCAGGACTAACTATGACAGCGTAACTAAAAGGGAGGAGCCAGAAGGAAACACGGACATGAGGGGGAACTGAGATGTAAAGCGACCGATCACCTCACCGTCAACAAACCTCAAGTTCAAGTAGGCCTTATTGTCACTTCAACCATATACAGTTAGTACACAGTGAAACGAAACAACTTCCTCGAGGTGCTACATGCAACATAAATTTACAACATAAATTATTAGAAAAATTTAACTAGCTAAGTAAGAGATCAAGTTAGCTGGCTGGCGGAGACAAGACAGATTGACCTGACAACATAAATTAACAAAAACTAACTAGGAGAGGAAGACGTTCCGTAAACGTTCCTTAACGTAGCAGCATGAATGAAAAGGTTAGTGCAAAAAGTAATGCAGTAATGAATATTGTGCAGAAGAGCCTTTATAGGTTGATGTGTACAATAGTTTGGTAGTGTAGATCAGTGTGTTTGTGCTTGTGTTGATTAGTCAGTCCAGTCTCAATGTTTTGAGGTAGATGAGTTAAGCTGAGTGATGTGTGTGTGTGTGTGCGTGTGTATTATCAGTCTTGTAACATTCAGAGACAGGTTGTTGTCTTTGCACCAGTCCGTTAGCCTCTGCACTTCCTCTCTGTATGCTGACTCGTCGTTCTTGCTAATGAGACCCACCACGGTCGTGTCATCAGCAAAGTTGATGTGATTGGAACTGTGTGTCGCTACACAGTCCTGAGTCAGCAATGTAAACAGCCAGGAACGAGCACACAGCCTTGTTGGGGCCCCAGTACTCAGTGTGCTGTTACTGGAGGTGCAGTTCCCGATCTGTACTAACTGAGGCCTTCCAATCAGAAAGTCCAGGATCCAGTTACAGAGGGAGGTGTTCAGGCCCAACAGGCTCAGCTTTCCCATCAGTTGTTTGGGGATGATGGTGTTGAATGCTGAACTGAAAGCTATGATTGAGTGATGAATGAGAGTGGGGAGGACAGCATCTAAACATACCAGTTCACCAGAATACTCTACGTCCACGAGTCCCCCAGATCTGCTCCTTTACCTAAGGYTAATCTATTTACAAAMATGCTKSGCTAAATAAATAGGTTTTTAGCCTAGACTTAAACACTGCGACTGTGTCTGAATTCCGAACACTATTTGGAAGACGATTCCATAACTTCGGGGCTTTGTAAGCTAATCAGCTTTAATGTAATCAGTGAGGTTATTTCTGCCTGTGTTTCTGTACGGCAGAACCCTCTATGTAACTTATTAATACAAAGAAAGTTTTGTGAGGTTGAGTATCTCATGCCTTGTTTATGCTATGTTGTACTTTTGTCGCCAGCCATATACACTCCCTGTAGTGAATCACAGATGCGAATCGAAAAGTAAAAAAAAAATGGATTAAGTTTCGTCTTAAAACAACTCCAACACATTAAAATTTACTTGTACCACTTCGGGGCTGTTATTTCAGAAGTGAAAATATTAAGTAATCCCAGTAAATTATTCAGTTTGTGTTTTATAATTAATATCTATTGGTGCAGGTGTTTGTTTACATTGAGCAAGTAGCTTATAACCCTGTGTTCACACCGAACGCGGCGAGAGCGTCAAATTTCGCTCTCGCCACTCTGCCGCCGCCGACGCCAGTCGCTGCTCTTTGCCACTCTGCCGTAGACCGAGTGCCTTTCTTGTATTTAAAGGGACCGCAAAGCAATCAAGCTTGTTGAACTTGTGGAGACTGACCAAAATGTGGTAGAAAACAAGAAATTGATTTATAGAAAGAACTGTATTGTAGAAATAAACAAATAAGCCATTCGTATGGTGTGGCTTCTCTTCATTGTGAATTGCTAGTCTAATTTAATATATATGTTTTTTTATTATATGATATTTTTTATTATTATAACTAGGGCTGAAACGATTCCTTGAGTAAATCGAGTAATTCGATATGTTTTTGTGCAATTATTTGATGACCGCACGCTTTTGACACAGTGCGCTTCCGGGTGCAAGCCGCCAGTAAACACCGACAAAGAAGAAGCGCTTACGTCACCCACAAAGCGGAAGGAGACGCAAACAGTTAGCTGTGTATTGATTTGAGCGAGCGTTCTGTTGCGGCCTGCAAAATGGAAGGGAGCGATAAAATTATCAGCGAGCCAAGAGAAGAAGAAAGCAGCAAAAGAAAATGACAGAAATTGTCAGTAAAGGCTGATGTTATGTCTGAGATGTAGATTTTGAAACTTTTAGTTGCACAACTTAGTGTTGTATAATTATTTTCTTTTAATGTGTGCCTTATTTTTTTTTTTTATCCTTAAAGTCATTTAGAAAAACTTTTTTTTTCCGAGAAAAGGCTTTAAAATAAGAATGTATGGTGCTGTAATTCACTTAATTAATCTCAGTGAACTTTAATACCCCTCTCACAACTACACGGTATCGCGCGGTGGTCGGAAGTACGGTTCTTCATGATTCACCGCAAGTTTGGCGCTGCGATTACGTTTCCATCTTTCTGCGCGAAAAATTAAATATGTTTAAGCCGCCTTTTGGCGGACCTTGCAGAACTTTGCGTAACGTCGGCGGGCGGTCGCGGCGGCTCTCGGTGCCCACTGCGAGTCAAACTGCATGGGTGGGAGAGGGGTATAAGCTCTTCCTTATATTGTGAATAATGAGAGTGTTTATTTTTGATAAAATGCTGTATGCATTTAAAAAATAAAAGTAGATTTTCCTAAAAAGAAAATATATTTTGCATTGCTGTTTAATTAAGCAAAAGTGCATTTTATCCGATTACTCGTTTAATCAATAAAATTTTTGGTAGAATACTTAATTACTAAAATACTCGATAGCCTTTTAATTGGTTGCCGTTCAACCGCGTCATAGCTTATTACCTAAAGTTGAACTGATTTCAACTTCCTTCGCCGCGCCGCCCCTCGCCTCCAGCTCACATACAAAAATTCAATGACTTCCGGCTGCTTTGACGCTCTCGCCGCGTTCGGTGTACGCGCCATTAGGACCTTAATTTAAAATGGATTATTAAAACTGCCACTGTTCATGACCTTGCTTTTACTCAACATTTTGATTTCACTTATGGTGTAGGTAAAACTTCGGGCACGTATCTAAGCAAAAGATTTATTCATTTAATAGGATTGTGGCTATTTTTGTCTCGGAAAATCTGCTGACTGTACTTCTGTCCAGCCAGATTTTGTCACAGCACTACGCAAAAATGGCTGGACAGAAATACAAACATGGGAGCAAATTTTCTGAGAAAAATTTGAGGGGGTTCTAATCAATGTACCGACAAAACCTTTTTTTTTTTATCTATAGGGATTTTAATTTTCTTTCTCGAAATCATCTAACTTTAGCTTCCAGGTATTAATAACGTGTTGAAGGCTTCTTAATCCAATTCCAGTCATTTCAAATCTCCTTAGTTGTTTTCTTTGATTAAAATGCAGCGCAATAATTTGACCATTCTGAAATGGCTCCCTTTTTGGTCCAGGTAGTGTACTTGCCCGTGATTAGATAATCATGGCAGTGATGTTTTACCTGGCAACAGTTAGCAAGTATTGCAGCAGTGTCGGCTGGCTGCCTGAGTTTGCTGTATGACTGGTTATCCAATCAATTAATTTTTCTTTTCTGATGGTATGGCCATATTTGAGGATGACAATCTTAAATATAGTTGCAAGCAACAGGCCTGAAAAGATTCCTTGAGTCCTTGACAGGCCCAAGCCCGGACGCCACCGACACTCAGCGCACCAGTTAGACGGTGTGCAAAGAGGGCACTTGCACTTAAACGGGAATGCCTAGAGGATAGACGTGACAGTTTGGGGCGAATGAAACGGATCATAAGAAGGTCCACTGACCTTCCACTGAAGGTCCACTGTGTGTATATAAATATGTATTCGCGTGTGTGTTTGTGTGACGTTATTAGCGACTTTCCAGCATGTGGCATCGCCATGGCTAAACTGTCTGAGATATCAGAAATCCCACTGCAGTATTCCATCCTCAATGGTTTGAGATTATATGGGCCGGTTTGGTGAAGGAGATAATGGTACAGGTGCTTGGATCGGTCACTGTGTTTATAGAATGTGTAATGTGTGTGTGAATGTTTGACATCAGCCATGTGTTAAAATTACTTTGGCTGAATTTGAAGTCAATTAGCTGTAAATTATTCCCGAAATATTTGAAATTCTAAAAGTAGACACTTTCTGCTGCCAGTTGGTGGCGCTATGACTGAGACTCACGGGACCCATGTCACTGTGAGCAGGGTTCTTCTCTTAACCTACTGCTGAGGTTTGATGAACATCACTCAATTTATACAGAAGTTATTAGCCACTTCCTGTTTCCTGTTATTCGCCATAGGTTTAAGGGCTCGCCACGGCCGACCCGTTTAAGATATCAACCAGCCCTTCACAATATTACATCCTCAATGTCTCGAGATTGTATTGGACCCTGTTTGGTCAAAAACCTATGAATCCTGTAAGAGTAGTATATCACATTCCAATGGGTGCGBTTTTCAAAGAACGCAAAATAATAATAATGAAATAAATAATAATATTTTATAATAAAAAAAAAATTAAAAAAAGAATAATCCTTGAAAGAACTAGAGGGCTCTGTGCACTACAGTGCTTGGGCCCTAATAATAACAAACAAACACTCTTTCAAACAAATAATTTTTAGGGCCCTTTGCACTACAGTCCTTGGGCCCTAAAAATAGTTTGAAAGAGTGTTTGTAGAAGTATGAGGAATTGTATTCACACAAATGCCCACGAGTCTCCTGGCCTCAACTCTAATTAAAGGTTTTGGGATGTGCTAGAGTTAAAAAAAAAAAAAGTCAGCAGTATGATTTTCTCTGACATTTGATTCTGACATTTTAATATGAAAAAGAATCTTGAAGGTCATGCTAAAGTGACCTACTTTTCCTTTCAGATCTTAAACCTGCGGCTGCGGGAGGCAGAACAACAGAGGCTGAGGGAAGCAGAGCTTGAACGGCAGAGGCAACTGGAGGGCAGAGAGAGGCTGAGGGCACTCAATGCTGTTCAAGAGGAGGTCCTTAGACTCATTCAGCTCCTGAAACCGCCACCTTACACACAAACAAACCCCACTTTGGACTGCACTTCTTACATCACCCGTGGCAACCAGCTTTGTTCACAGGTTTCAGAGGTGGTACACGCTACAACTGAAGTAAGTTAGAATTTTTGGGGAGTTTAAGTTCTTTCATTTATTTAACCTTATATTGGGAATTATTATTATTATTATTATTTATGGGTTTTTTTTCCCCCCAAAAAAATGGTGGACTCAAGAATACATTTTTATTGAACAAAATAATGTAATGCTTAAAATTGAATAATATATTAAAAGTTTAAGTACTAGTTGGAAAGCCCTAATTATAAACAGAATCCATGTTACATTAGTATTTTACAAATCGTCTGACCGTTTGTTAGCATGAATGTAAGATTAGCATTTTGTAATTAACATTACATTAGCCTAAACTAACCTGCGGAAAGGCTGCTGACGTCATCATGATCAGTGGACTCCTTTTTGCTACGGTTGGTCTGACTGGGGCTGGAGTAGAGCTGGGCGATATGCCTTATAAATTAAATCTCGATTTTTTTATTTTTATTTTTTTTTTTAAGACCAAATTTGATTTTCGATTTTAAAATGATTTTTTTGCTTAAAATAAATAAAAATATAATAAAAATAGACAGTATAGTTTTTTTTTTTAATAAATTATTATTTACTTAAGCGAATAACCAAACATTACCTGCTTATTTGCATTAAAAGTATATATATTAAATCACTTTCAAAACAATTTTGCAAACCACATGCAACTTACATTCTGAATAAAATCAAAGGCCGCTCTTATCATATGGGATGCAGTGAGGAAACGTGCTCAATGTTTTCTCCTGGCTTTTAGCCGGAGTTTTCGCGCTGCCGCTTGTCTTGTTTATCTCATAGCGGCAAACACGACGCCGGTTCAACACTGTGTCTCTGTTTGAGGTGCGCGAAGAAATTAGTCGTGCTCGAGTAAATCAGCTTCTTTTAGTTGCCACAAACTTCAGACAGATTTTACACCGGGCTTCCGCTTGTTCAATGTGTAAAGTTGTGAACGCGAATAATTTCCATACGACTGAAGAAACCGCGCCTCTGTTGGACACGAGCTCTTTGGGTTCGTCAGAGCTTTTTGCCATGTTGTATCTCGTATTTCCCACGAGTGAGTCACAGAGGGGCGTGGCAGAACTACAGAAGCTCGCCGTGCCGCACCAAAGTGAAACTGTAAAATCGATTTAAAACTCTCACAATTGAGTGGTTAATTATACGCGCCATCATGTGGTCGGACGATCTGGCCTCTTAATTATTCTGCCATTGGTGCAATTACAATGTATCTAATATTTTAATAAAAAAACGCGATACCTCGATTTTAAGATAAAATTTAATCGCCTTAAAAGGTCAATTCGAATTAATCGAAAAAATCGCCCAGCCCTAGGCCGGAGTCATCCACACCGATAGTGCAAGCCGTCAAACACGGCGCATCCCTCTGCTTTTAACTTTATTCCGTGTGCCCTCAAATGTTTCATTAGATTTGACGTGTTTCCCCCTTTACTGCTGTAAAACATTTACTGCACGCCGTGGGGTCAGAATCCTTTCTTGTGAAATATAGTCACACTTTAGACCGTTTAGTTTTAGGTATTTTAACAAAAGTTAATTTAGCAAGTTAAGATAGCGGTAGACCAGCTGCTGAGTCAGAGCGAGGGTAACGTTAGTTACTGCATTCACGCGCATCTTGGATGGTCAGATTTCTTGACTTGTGTTTTTATTTTATTTTATTTTTTTTATCTAACTTTAAACTTTTAATCTACAAAAATAAAATGGACAGTAACATTACTGCAACAATGTTTTGGATTTGTATTATCAAAGCTTTCCGAAGTCCTCAAGAKTTTTCTAATKAAGKAAATMRTTWATTTTTCCGATCATTTCTGACACCCCATGAATGCAGTATTTAAATTTTACTAGCGATCATGTGTGTTGATGAATCTAATGCTTATTACAACTGTGTCGTCATCACAGCCCCAAAGAACAAATATATTAATCCACAGTTCAGGCATTTAAGTGGCACCGAAATTTGCGTTCTGTTTCGGTCCGGTACATACCGGTTCTATAGGTACCGGTGCCGTATTGGCACTGGTTTTCGGTACCCAACCCTGCTCGTGACGCCAGCCGACCGCATCTTCTCGAACAATTCCTAGAAAATAAATGTAATTGAAGTATTTAATAGCCACCCTCTTCACCTGCCCATATTTGCTGTGAGAGGAATCATTAAGAAGTTTTAAAAAACTGGAACAGTAGTAAACAAGCCTGGACGAGGACGCATGTTTATTTTGCCTCCACGCACAGTGAGGAGGATGGTAAGAGAAATAAATTCTCCAAAGCTCACTGTTAAAGAACTGCAACAAATGAGAGCATCTCGGGGTCACAAAGTCTCCAAAACATCCATCAGACGCTATCTACATGCCAACAAGCTCTTTGGGARGYATGCAAGRAAAAAACCTTTTCTCAGTCACAATCATAAACACAAACGTTTGGAGTTTTCTAAGCGATACTGGGGCTTCAACTGGGACCGTGTTCTTTAGTCAGATGAGACCAAGATAGAGCTTTTTGGCAACAAACACTCTAAGTGGAACACAAAAGATGAGGAAAAGCACCTGGGGGAGGATCGGTGATGCTGTGGGGCTGTTTCTCTTCCAGAGGCCCTGGGAACCTTGTTAGGGTKCRYGRCATCATGAATGCTTTGAAATACCAGGACATTTTAAAGCAAAGTCTGGTGGCCTCTGCGGAAAGCTGAAGATGGGTCTTCACTGGTCTTTCAGCAAGATAATGACCCAAAACATGTGGTGAAATCTACACCGAAATGGTTCACCACACACAGAATCAAGCTCCTCCCATGTCCATCTCAGTCCCCAGACCTCAACCCCAGAGGAGGAGAGGAGTCAGGTCACTGGATGATTTAGAGACATTGTGCAAAGAGGAATGGTCGAAGATCCCTCTTTCTGTGTTCTCTTGTGAAAAATTGTAGGAGAAGATTAGGTGCTGGTTTGTTGGCAAAAGGGGGGTGTACAAAGTATTCAACATCAGGGGTGCTAATAATTGTGGCATTCATGATTTGATGTTAAAGAATTATTTCTTAATGTGGGATTTTTGAATAAATGCACTTGAATTAAAGGTTGGAATTTCCTCTTGTTTCCATTGTGGTCCTGTGTTATTTGGAACAAAATTGATTTTTTTTTTAGAAGCTAAAGAACACATTTTAACCAGGGGTGCCAATAATTATGTAGGGCACTGTATATACACTCTACTGTCAAACTTGCCAAATCATAGCTTAATTGAAACAAATCATATTTACAAAGTGTGAGAGACCAAATATTTCAGACAATTTGTAGTTTGAGCAAAGTACAAAGTTTTGGGGAGATTACATGTATCTCAAATTGGGGGTGTCATTTGTAAATAGGCATTCGTACACATGTTGAGTTTGCATGACTTGACGTTTGTTCTCTGCAGGGACAGTTTCCAACTGTTGAGGACATGAGTGTTGCAGAACGGGCACTTCATGAAATGAGGGCGCTAGTTGGAGCCATCCAGGTGGAGCTTGCTAAAGAGAAAAACAAGACTGAGCAGGAGGAAGATGAGTGCAGGACGAAACAAGCAGAGGTGAAAACCCAGGAAGAAGAGCAGAACAAAATTGCAAGATTATCTGATAAAGAGATCACCAAAACACCAAAAGGTAAATTAAGGACTTGCACAGAATGTTGTCCTACATTTCAACAGTTCCTACAAGTTTTCTTCTTATAAATCCTATTCTTAAAGCTACAGAAACGTTAAAATCTGTTCTTCAACATTCTGCGCTTTAAACCTACTGAATTCCTAAATTTAAAAAAAGACCTGGGTCTATTCAATAAATAAGGATGACTGCATGTTTAATAAATGAATATGGAAAAATAATTGGCTGGTGGAGTAAACAGAAGTTAGTGCCATGAAAAGTTGAATTTAAAAATAGAAAAACAAAGCACACAAATGAAGCACATAAATGCAATTAATAAAATCAATCATCCAGAGTTCATTTATAATATTGTTATAAATATACAGTAGGGAAAAAGAACATTGCTCCAAAGTCAAGTCACTTTGGCTTTCTTGGCTATATACAGTACAGACCTAAAGTTAGCACACACCTTTTCATTCAAAGAGGTTGAATTTGTATTATGGCAAGAAAAAAGCAGCTAAGTGAAGAAAAACGAGCGGGCGTCATTACTTTAAGAAATGAAGGTCAGTCAGCTGGAAAAATTGGGAAAACTTTGAAAGTGTCCCCAAGTGCAGTCACAAAAAGCATCAAGCACTGCAAAGAAACTGGCTGACATACGGACCGGCCCAGGAAAGGAAGACCGAGAGTCACCTCTGCTGCGGAGGAGAAGTTCATCCGAGTCACCAGCCTCAGAAATCGGCGGTTAACAGCAGCTCAGATCAGAGAGCAGGTCAATGCCACACAGAGTTCTAGCAGCAGACACATCTCTAGAACAACTGTTAAGAGGAGACTGTGTGAATCAGACCTTCATGCTAGAAGATCTGCTAGGAAACCACTGCTAAGGACAGACAACAAGCAGAAGAGACGCGTTTGGGCTAAAGAACACAAGAAAGAAACTCTTTGAGTGAGAAGGTGTGTGCAAACTTTTGGTCTGTACTGTGCATCTAATTTACTGGTTGAAAGAACGGAGCGTGTATTTTGATGGTAGTCTTGACACAGTGCACTCACAAGCTGTTTTTCCTATATGGTAGGTAGGTTGGGACGTTGCAATGAATAATAGTTGGTATCGTTTTAAATAAAGAAATTAAAAAAAAAAGTTTAAAAGACCACTTTTAGTATATTTGTTTGTAGTTTGTCAGCCATTGTGAATTTTTCTTTTAAAAAATTTTACATTTGATAGAATTATTTATCGACAGTTACCGATTTAGTAGAGGAATTCAGAAACTCCTTCCATGCTTGTAATTCAATAAACCATAGTAACATCTGACAAATAGATCTAAAAACAGTGAAGCAGTAGACTTTGTGAAAATTTATATTTGTGTCATCCTCAAAACTTTCTGGCCACAGCTGTTGTACAAATTATGATTTTGCAGAATAGATTAGTGAATTTCTGTTGCACCTGTTGGAAGTGGCTAGTTATATCATCTTGAGTTGACAAACTCCTGAAAAACATTTGAAGCAAGCAATTAAATTGATCGAGCTGTTTTCTTTGGTTGGTTTGATGTGGGTAAACCTATTTAGTGCCATTAATTATTGAGAAGGATTTCAAAAAGTACTTGAAAGAAGCACTGATATCATTTCATAATCAAGTCACTGTGGACTCTTACCTGGTAGAGTAAACTGATGTATTTATTCCATTTGCTAGAATGTAGTTCAGACTATAAGGTGGTTAAGGCATCTATCTGGTGAGTTTACAAAGTTGTTGCTGGATTGACTGATAATTTTATTAATTTAGTTACTTAATTGGGTGATTTTCACAAAATCTTGGTTTAAAAAATTTTAAGCATGAAAATTTTGAAATTGCTTAAATTAACTTTTTTTCAGACATTAGCAGCAAAGTCTAGAGCATTTGTGAACATTAATTTAAAAACTTTTACCTACCATTTAACACCTTTTTGAACATAATATTTAAAGTCCTAAAAAATCTCATAACCACAACACCCTGAAAACATTAACACTGGTAGAAAAGCAAATATGTTTTCTCATTTTTAAAAATGGATTATTAATAGTCATGCACGGTTACTTGAAGTTCTAAAGTATTTGTTTTTAATTAATTTTTCCCCCTCTCATTACCGCAACACCTTCCATAATTTACAATAATTTTTTCATGTATTTAGATTTAACCTGGCATTTTTTTCAAAATGAATTCTGCACATGCATTTAAAATCAAAGTACTATTTCTGTATTATTTAAATTAACAGCTAATGAACTTTGTCAATCTGGCCTTTGCTAAATCTTTTTTTTTCCCTAATTTGCTGACTGTCTACAATGAAAATCATAAAGCAAAATATTAACAGTTAATATTTTAAATTAATATAAAATTCATTTAATAGATAATTAATTTAATAGAGATATTTAAAAGTCATGCACAATAAGCTTAAATTCTCATTCCCGAAACATAAGTTTACCGCAACTAACCTTAAATGTTGCGGTGTATAAGAGTGGTGTTGCCAAAGATGTTTTGCTAACTATAGAAAAGCCACGATGGCTTTATTTTTTTTCTCCGTGCATATAATTAGACCTTAATAAATTACATTTACATGAATTGTACATTTAACAATTTTTAAAGTGTATAAAACTTTCTGTTGCGGTAATGATGATCAAAATGTCGTGGTACTGTAACATTCTGACAATAGATTATCTCTCTATACCTCTCCAGTTAAATATTAAATAATCTTACCTGGTAGCCATCTTGGATTAATTGAAGTAAATGTGCTCCATCACTCAGTCTTTATTTTAATTCTGTATGTGTGTTTAAATAGTCCTTTAAAATGTTGTGGAGGATTAGATCATCAGACGTAATACAGTAAAACAGAAAATTATTCATTCTCGTGTTGAAATTACACATTGTGCTAGATAGAGAACAGTATTGTCTTTATTCTGATGCTTTTTATATTACTACATTACAAATTTTATATTTAAAATCATTAGTGCTTAATGGTTTCGTGAGAATCACCCAGTTAGTGCCATCTGATATTACCCAGATGCCCATTTGAGGTTTTGTCCTCTCAAGGTTTCTTCATTTTTTTTGCCACCGTCACCCCTGGATTGCGCATTTGGGACCCATTGATAAGGTTATGAATGCATAAATTTCTCAAACATTTGTCTGCAATTATAATTTTTGTACAGCTGATTTCAGATGATGTGTATTGTTCAAAACACTATAAAAATCAAATTTAAGTTAATTGAATGGCCACCGTTCCTCTAATTGCACCAAACCCAGAAATCCTTACAGTTTAATACAGCAGAATATATAGTCAGGTGTATAAATATTTGGACAGAGCATTTGATACACTACCACAGTAGATTTGAGATAAACCAACTAATGTCATTGAAGTGTAGACTTTCAGTTTTATTCAAGGAGCTTCGCAAAATATTACATTAACCATTTAGGAACTACAGAATTGGTTTCTTTTTAATTAATTAATTAATTAATTAATTTTTTACACAGTGTCCCTCCATTTTTATAGTAATGGTTGAACAACTGAGTGACTAAGCAGTTTAACAACTGGTTGTGGCCCATTGCTTATTTTATAATAAAAAATATACTTACCGACACCAACACAAGTGGCAGCCCCGTCAGTAACTCCAACTGTATCTCTCTTCTTTCTATATTTCTTTTTGTTAATTATTTTTTTTTTTCATTTATTCAAGAGAAGAACTTTTGGTTCTTGTACACCTTTTCCAACAAGGCTAGTTTGGAGCCAGTGCCCAATTTTGATCAAGCTCTTTGTTTTCAGACAGCCAAAGCACTAACACTTTGCTTTTTCATCTAAAACTTTCTCTCTAACTTGCCAAACCGTGTTACAGTTCGTTATTATTGTTGTGCTTGCCCGAGCATTTTTTGCCGCTAGCATTGCCACTAGTGCTTTGTCACTAGCATTGCCCCTCACACGGATATGTGCAGTGACGTAATATCTAGCCCATGGGAAAACAAAGCCTGTTTTAAAACAAGCACTAGCACCAGACATGAACTTCGCACCTGGTTCACTTTGGTGGAAAATGGGAATTACATTAGAGAGTCATGCCTCTACTACATTCCCTGTTCCGGAGAATTTATGCTGCCAATTTCGGGGCTGCAGAGCCTGGCACCAAGTTAAACAACAAGCTAAAAGCTAAGCAGTGGAGGTACAAGCCCTCGGTTCCGTCAGTTACAATTGGGAATGTGAATTGGCTAACTAATAAGACTGATGAGGTAGCAGCCCTGTTCGGCAATCAGAGGATATATATTTACAGAGACATGGCTAACCAGCAACGCTGTTAGCAGAGACATCCCTGGTTTCACTAATGTAACGGTGGACAGAGATGAAAAGAAAATCTGCAAGCGCAAGGGTGGAGGACTTGCACTGTTTAACATCAGATGGTGCAACTAGGACATATTACTGTTAAGGAGTTTAACTGCTAGGGTAAGTATATTAATATTAAGTAGACTTTCATCATGGATTTAAAAAATCATGGATTTCAACTCTTCTGGATTCTACCCTCCCTACTTTATTTTTTTTATTATTTCTTTTAACCAGTTTAAGGATTGTCCCATTAGAATAAAACAGGACAATCTACCTGCTGTATGCTAAAGCACACCATCATCTTGTCTTCCTGAAACCCCACTACTAGTCCAGTATTTTCACTCAGCCAACACCACCACGCACATTCAGAAAATGGTCTCCTGAGCTGCATAATAGTGAAATTTGCGCACTCGCAACAGATTACCTCAACTTGTATATGGACATCATTGTGCCCTTGGAGAACCTTTCTCTGCTTCCCTAACAACAAGCCTTGGATTACCAGCGAATCCAAGCGAGTCCAGCTCTCCACTTAACCTGAAGAAGAAGGCTTTTAAAAATCGTGACAAGACTGAGCTCAGTTGCATTCAGAAAGAAGTCAAGTTCAGTGTAAAATAGTCCAAGGAGACGTACAAAAGGAAAGCGGAGATGAAGTTGCAGGGAAACACTCCTTTACCAACGACTCTCTCTGTTCCACCTCGCTTCCCCCTCAACTGTTGTCTCAATCCTCACCCATACACCAAGAGCCAGCCCCCCCCAACCCACACAATACAACATGTTAGAAGAGAACTGAGGAGACTCCTCCCCAACAAAGCTGCTGGCCCAGACAGGAATTCAGAGAATCCTGAGAGCCTATGCCAAAGAATTGTGAGCCATTCCAGTATATCTTCAACCTGGAAAGTACCAGACCTTTGGAAAACATTTTGGTTATTACATTTTGACACACGTATGAATTGTTGCAGCTATTATATGTCCAACATGTACACATTCCTGTGCACTCATGTAAGACACACTCGCTAATACAGTCTATATCCATGTTGGGTGTACTTGATTTTTTATAGTCCAATTAACTAAATTGTTCTACAAATGTATTTGTACAAATACATAAAAATACTTGGGCTGCAGCTGGATGACAAACTGGACTGGTCAGTGAATACTGACTATCTGCAAGGTTTGAGCCGGCTGTTCTTCCTCTAGATCTTTTTTTTTTTTTATGTTTTGCCAGTCAGTCTATGTCGGTGTACTTTTCTATGCAGTAGTATGCTGTGCCTCGTAAGCAGGGATGCCACGCGCTTGAACAAGGTGGTCAGGAGTGCTGGTTCAGTGGTTAAGACCAATTAAAAAATATATTTTTAATAAAGAAATGTTGAATTACTCAAGGTTATGAACATGTACAGCACTTAATACTTGGTCAGGGTTGCCTTTGCATGATTTACTTCAGCAATATGGCGCGGCATGGAGGCGATCAGTCTATGGCACTATTGAAGTGTTATGAAACCCCAGGTTGCTCTGATACTGGCCTTCAGCTCTTCGGAGTTGTTGGGTCTGGTGTCTCGCATCTTTATCACAATACACTATAGATTCTCTATGGGGGTTTAGGCCAGGCAAGTTTGCTGGCCAGTCAAGCACAGGGATACCATAGTGCTTAAACCAACTATCAGTTTTTTTGGTAGTATGTCTAGCAGTCAAGTCCTGCTGGAAAATGAAATCCGCATCTCCATAAAGCTGGTAAGCAGAGGGAAGCATGAAGTGCCCCAAAACCTGCTGGTAGATGGCTGTGCTGATCTTGGACCTACTGAAATGCAGTGGACCAACACCATTAGATGACCTCGCTCTCCAAACCAATACTGACTGTGCAAACACTGGATCCCTCTCTCAAACTTGAATACTGACCGTGCAAACACTGGATCTCAAGCAGTTTGGATTTTATGCCTTTTCTCTCTTCCTCCAGATTCTGGAACTTTGATTTCCAAATCATTTTCAAAATTCATCTGAAATGAGGCCTTTGGCCCACTGACAAAGTTCAGTCCTTTTAGTCTTAAGCCCAGATACAAAGTGACTGTTGTAGCACATCCTAAATATATCCTTGAAGCACTGACTCCAGCTGCAGTCCACTACTTGTGAATCTCTCCCAAATTTCTGGATTGGCTTCCTTTCACAATCCTCTCAAGGCTGCGGCTATACTTGTTGCTTGAGCACCTTTTTCTAACAGGTTTTTATCAACTTTCCATTAATCTGCTTGAACAGCCATCTTCTTTAGCAGTAACCTTTTGTGTCTTATCTATATGCATGGTGAACCTGACTGAGACACCATTTAAAGGCTCTGAAAACTTTTGCATGTGCTTTGAGTTGATTAGTGTGAGACACCGTAAGTCTCCAATATTGAACTTTTTTTACAATATTTAGATTTTTTTTCTAATATACTGAATTTTGGGTTTTCATTAGCTGTAAACCGTAATAATCGAAATAAAAATAAATGAACAATTGAAATATATCAATCTTTGTGTAATGAATGTATACAAGTTTCACGTTTTTCTTTAATTACTGACATACATCAAAGTTTTAGGTTAAAATTTATTGATATGCACCTGTACATCACAGTAGTACAGAGTAACTCTCATCTGTTGCTCTCTTCTTGCAAGTATTACATATAATGCCATAGACTCAATGCCATTTTCATGCTGTTCTTTGCACAATTACTACTATTTGCACTGTTGTCAGTACAAATTGTCACAAAATTAGTATTATTAATTTCTTTTTATTACTTGTGACTTGTATACTTTATTCTTTAACTGACTTTTATTTGTCTTAGTACACTCTGGGTAATGTGAGCTGACAGACTATATGTAATATACAGTATCGTGTAATGACATCTACAGACGTGTGTTTGTGTTACTGCCTATTGTGGCTGGATATCTGGAATTTCCTTTGGCTCCAGATAGAGGGAAAGATTAGATATCAAATGACCCATTCAAAGTATCTGGGCATGCTGGAGGAAGTAGCCACATCATTATCAGATCATCTTAACCCCCAAAAAATAGAATGTTGTTAGTAAATGGTGAAGTCAATCACCTAAAATCTGCCCAATCGAGCATGTTTTTTTTTTTTTTTACTAAAATACTAAAAACAGCAAATACAATTGGAAAGACTTAGTGCAAAGGTTTGTCTATTTATCTATTTACATAACGTTTATTTAAAGAAATTAAAAAATTAATTGAGACTGAAAGTCTGAGCTTCAATGCCATTTTTATTTAATTTCAAATCCATTGTGGTGGTATACAGAGGCAACAGAATGCAAATTGTGTTCTTGTACAAAATATGTTTAAGTGCTTATGGACTTGAGGGTACCCCAAATGCTTAATGTTAAAGGTCATAAAATTAATTTAGCCATAATTTTTAGTTGCCCCTAAACACAATAATACACAATATCCAGACTAGTTTTTTGTTGTTTTTTTTTCCAAAAAAAACCCTTCCACTTCATTTGGTACATCTGTTCAATTGCTTGTTAATGCAAATTAGGCAGCAACATAATGCATTTAGGCATGTTGACATGATCAAGATGATTTGCAGAATTTCAAACCGAGCATCAGAATGGGGAAGAAAGGTGATTTAAGTGACTTAGCTTGTGGCATGGTTGTTGGTTCCAGACACTGCCTATCTACAGTGGCAAAAAAAAGTTTTAAGAATGACACAAATATTAATTTTATAATAATATTAAGTCTTCTGCTTCAGTGTTTTTAGATATCGCTACCATCAGTCCTGTGTCATGCCAACAGTAAAGCATCCTGAGAAATTTCATGCTTGCGCACAATTTTGCCTAAAAACACAGCCATGAATAAAGAATGGTACAAAAATATCCAGCATAATGGGGGCACCTTTTGATAAGGTAAAAAGTAATAACTAAGTGGCTCAAGGAACAAAACATTGAACTTTTTGTCCATGGCCAGAAACCTCTGTAGACCTTAATTCCATTGAGATCTTGTGGTCAATCCTCAAGAGGGTGGACAAACAAAAATCCACAAATTCTGACCAACTCCAAGCTTCAATTATGCAATAATGTGCTGACATCAGTCATGATAATTGAATTTAACCCTGGCATGGTGTCAGTGGTCTTCAAAAAAAGTCTACACTACAAATATTGACCCCCCTCTATAAACTTAATGTAATTGTCGATTTAAAAAAATAACGAAAAATTGACACCAATGAAATGCTTGTAATTATACTTCAGGAACATCTGACAGAAGGATCTAAAAACACTGAAGCAGCAGACTTTTTTTTTTTTTTTAAAGTTCGAGCGTCACGTGATCAGAACTAAGCCAATGGTTTTTCTCTCTCGCCTGCTGTGAGATTGTGGGTAATTGTCCCCTAAGCTCAGTCTCAGTATGTCACGTGTACCATCAATATCCGTGCGGGCATATACAGTTTTATATACTAATAACACTGTTATAATAGTGTTATTAGAGAGATTTTGCTTCTTAAAGATCCAGAGTCACACTCTGTCAGAAAGCAGTGATTCACACATGTTCACATTAATGTTCGTGTCATTAGAGAGGTTCCTTGTTAGAGAGGTTTCCCGATAGAGTAGTGTTTCCGTGTGTGTGTGTGTGTGTGTGTGTGTGTGTGTGTGAGTGAAAGTCATCTTACACAGTAGCCCCCTCCAATGCACAAATGCATGCGCACGCTAACACACACTAACGGAAACACTTCTCTGTCAGAATTCTTTTCAAAGGTAAAGTGCAGGTTAATTTGTTTTTATTCAAATTTTTATTTCATAATTTGTATGAATTATTTTTATATAAATATTTTTGGGTTGTGGAACGAATCATCAGAGTTTCCATTATTTCTTATGGGGAAATTTGCTTTGATATCGCTTTCCGAATGAATTATGCTCACAATCCATGGTTAAGCTGGAAATGCAAAATTGTTTATTTAAAAAAAAAAAACGATTTTGAAGTCACTGTCGCAATACTTGATTTGATGCACAAAAGAATCACGAGTCATATGTGATTCGATTTGATATGTGAATAGGAAACTTGGACTATTTGCATGGGCTTACCAAAATTGGACAATAGAAGATTGGAACGTTGCCTGGTTTTGAAAAAAAAAAAGCATAGATGCTTGTATCAGTGGTTCGGGTTCCTGGTGACAAAGCTAACATCATCTCAAGCTGGTTTACATTACAAAATCATAAATTATGAGTAAGCAAGTACATAGCTGTGTCCTTATGGAAATGTCTACATTATCTCTAATTCATGAATGAATATAGCTGCTTATAACTTTTGAAAGCTTTAGCCTGTAATTAAGATTCGTATGTCTCTTGTTTGTCAGTAAGATGTCGAGTGTTTGTCAATTTGTCAAACAGTATCTCAGCTATTTTGAAATGAGCTTTTCTGATTTTTCTCCTTCTGCTAAAAATACTGTCCAATCATGATGGAATTTGGATTACATTTTACCAAAGTAGGTCAGTGAAACAGAAATTCCTATCAACACTTAAACTTCTTAATATCAACTTGTCACATATTAACAACTTAATTTAAGGTTAGGAAACAAGATTGCACATAATTTCAGGTAGGGAAGGCTTCCGTAAAGTGTGAGGGGAGATTTTTGTAACAGCCTGGCCTTTTGCCTTAAAATGCATGTCCATTTCTTTGGGAGCAAGGACTGATGGTGCCAGTGGTTTCCGGCTTCTTTAATTCCACAGTACTGGACACTTGTTCGGTGAGTTGAATGGATCATATAGTTATGGCCTAAAGGCTTTTCCTTTCATAATTTCAAACATTTCTTATTATACATGTCCGTTATGTTTTCTACTTAAATTCTGTAAGTTCGTATTAATAGGGACACCCCCACTATTATTATAATTATTATAATCATTATTATTTCAATTTTTATGCCCTAAATTCTCCATCTCTATTGCGACACTGACTCCAAAATCAAATTTTCAATAATTATGCTACCCTGCATGCATTTGGATTGTGGGAGGAAAATGAAGTATACAGTAAACTGTCAATTAATGCGGTAATGTCGTACAGATCCCTCCAGGAGTAGTCGTGCAAACCCAAGCCTACCAATAACACAGCCAAACTGCAGATAAAAAAAACCGTATGCCATTGGTTCTAGAACCAAGATTATTCTTAACCAAAGTCTCACAAAGGCTTCTTCAGACAACTCAGTCAGTGGTACACCAACAACCTCCACAGTTTTATTTTTTATTTTCTTCACAACTGAAATCAGCTGCTCCTGTTGCCATTGGATGACCTGGTTGATGTCTTGTTTCTCTCTTTTTTTTTCAGAATACTCCATATTGTTGAATTGTGACCAATGTTTGTGCTATAGTTTTCATTAATGTTCCTCTCATTTCTCAGCTTCATAATGGTTTGCTTTTCTCTGGCATGTTGGTTTATTCTTTTTCCTTTTTTAACAACCGTTGTCTTTGAAGGTGCGCAATCCGTAGCAAAATTTCCTGGATCTTTGTATGCAGTCATTGTTGGTTACCCCTCATAATCCATGTGTTAATATGTTTAATTAATTAATTAAAAATCTACATGCAAAACTCCATGCACGCAGACTACATGAGTAGTCTGTACATGAAGTACATGAATCGATCTATTTGAAGGTCCTAATTTTTGTCAAAAACTTCTAAAGTCATTACATCAGTTTCTGTCGGTGTCTCTACTGTAAATCCAAATTCGCGAACCTATGAAATAATTAACAGGACACATTTAAAGCTCATTGTCTTTTAAATGCACCAAGTACAAGTCGCATTTAAAGTTCATTGCCATAGAATATGTCAAACAAATGAACTTGATTGCATTGTTGGATGGAGAAATTAATTTTTTTGCAATTGCTCTAGGCCTGCAAAATATAGCGGATGACAGCACCTTGAAATGGTACAAGGAACTGCAAGCGTTGGCCAGCCACTGCGCTCACTCATTTGAAGATTTAAACAGCAAAAAGGATATTCAGGTCAAAACGTCTGTTAAAATAATACTGCAAAGCACCCATGTATGTATGTATGTATGTGTGTGTGTGTGTGTGTGTGTGTACACGTACACTGCCTAGGCAAAAAACAATCAAGTCTTCAGCACATACCACAGATTCTTACTGTGGATTCAATCACACACAGATTGGCCACCAGAGTATGAGATTCTCATATGGTCTATACTCTGGTGGCCAATCAGTGTGTGATGGAATCGGTGGAAAAACCTGGTCATTCAGTATATTCAGGTCAGCTGACACTTTTTTGATTTTTCAGCACATAACGTTGCAAAACATAAAGTGAGGCTAATCAGAAAAAAGGCTTCAATTTGCTAGGAAGCATAAAGTAAGGAATATGGATCATTAGATAAAGGGTACCGTGGTACCACGAATTGCGAGTAATCCAGTTTGCAAACGTTCCGCAAGAAGCTAAATTTTTAAATAAATTTTGTCTTGTTAAATGAGCGAGTCTTGATTTACGAGTACCGAGTATCATGTGACACGCATGCGCTTCCATGTTTTGATGTCGAGTGTCATCACAACTAAGCCAATGGTGGTTCTCTATCTTGCGCGCTGCAGAGTTGTGGGTAATCGTCTCCCATGCTTGGTCTCCGTGCGCATGCACCACTCGTATATTCAACATCCGTGCGTGTACTGTTCCATCCATGTACAAAAACACTGTGACCGTGTGTGCTTATAAAGCATCTTTTAAAGCATCTGAGAGATCTTCCTAGAGCGTCATTAGAGTGTGTGCCTTCTCTCTCACTCACACACACACACACACACACACACACACACCCTAACGGGAGCTAGTGAGCGTGCACACACGCGTGTCATTAGTGTGTGTGTGCCTACTCTCTCTCACACACATCCTGATGGAAACACTGCTCTGCCACAAATCTTTTCAAAGGTAAAGTGCAGGTTAATTTGTTCTATTTTTACTTTTCACAGCAGTGACTCCATTAGTGTGCGCACGCACCCAAATGTCATTAGAGATTTTCCTTGTTTTCGGGTAAGGCAGTGTTTCCGTTGTGTGTCTGAAAGTCATCCCACACTGTTGCCCTCCCTCCTCTCAAATAAGACATTATGAGGGCAATGTTATGATTCGGGATTGAATCAGTTGGTAAGGTATAAATTTGCCCAAAACAATGATGTCACAAAAAATTATATACTGAATGACCAGGTTTTTTCATAAGGTCATTTTTTTTCTTTCTTGATGGCACGGACATACTCCAATATGATAAGACTAGGATTCAATGGGCTCAAGTTGTTAAAGAGTGGTCCAGGGTGCATGAGAGAGCATTTTCACACACAGATTGACCACCACAGTTTAGGATGTGCTGGAGAAGATTTTATGCAGCGATCTGACTCCTCCATCATCAATACAAGATCATCTTGGTGAGGAAATTTGTGCAACTCTGAATGGAAATAAATGTTGTGATATTGCATACGCTTATCACAATGATGTCACAGCTGTACTCAAAGCAACAGGTGTTCCAAATAAAATGTTAGTGTGCCAACTTTTCTTTGGCTGGGCAGTGTATATTCTAGGTTCATTACACATCAAGTGAAATATTTCCTTTTATTTTGTTTTTACTTTTTATGATTTTAGTGCATAGCTCATAAAAATCAAGAAGATGAAACAAATTAACTTTTTAAAAAAATGAAAAATGAAACAAAGCCAATTCAAGAACTTGAGAGAAAGTCATAAGGTGTAAGACTGAATCAGTGCATCTATAGACATCTCTACGGTGGCCGAGAAGTGCAAAACAACTTAACAAAACCTAAAACAAAATAACATTTAAAGACAAAATAACAAATTCAAAACCAAATTAACAAATCCGAAAACAACAAAATAAAACCCGAAACTAATTGTTAATTTGGTTTTGTATTTGTTATTTTGTTTTGGGTTTTGTTAATCTGTATTGCACTTCTCGGCCAGTCAGATACGAACCGGAAAAGGTAGGTTTAGTTTGCGAATGAAATTCTTACCGCTGATTGGACGAGACACCTGTCACTCAAGATAAACAGGAAGTAGGAAATTGTGTCTGTAACTTTGCTTCTTGTGTGTTCTGCTTCATTTTAAAACATTTTTTTCGGTCTGCAAAACTAAGAAAATAATTACATTTTTCATTAGAAAGCAAGGAAATGGAATTTATTCAACGTTACTTTGAGGACGGACATTCGTATGCCGTGATTTTGGACATGCTGTTGACATATCACGGTATAAAGATTAGTTTGCGAACTGCTGTGTCTCTTTTAAAAGAAAAAACATTCCATAAGAACTGCAAAAATTTGTCAGAACGCCATATTTGAAACCACAATAAGGACAGTACATATTTGCACATTCATACACACACGAATCTACCGCCGCTACAGTACTTCCTGTATATCTTGAGTGACAGATGTCTCGTCCAATCAGTGGTAAGAATTTCATTCGCAAACTATACCTACCTTTTCCGGTTCGTTTCTGAACGGCCGAGAGGTGCAAACCAAATTAACAAAACCCAAAACTAAATAGTAAATTCAAAATCAAAATAGCAAAACCGAAAACAAAATAACAAATTAGTTTTCGGTTTTGTTATTTTGTTCTGGGTTTTACTATTGTGATTTTTAATTTGTTATTTTGTTTTTCATTTTGTTAAGTTGCTTTGCACTTCTCGGCCACCGTACATCTCGCATACAGGAAGTGGGTTACAACTGTTCTATTACTAGTATCAAGCCACTCCAGAACCAGAGACGATATCAGAAGGGTCTTACCCAAGCTAAAGAGAAAAAGCAAGGGACTGTTGCTGCTTTTTAGATGAAAGTTAATTTTGCGTTTAACATGGAAATCAAAGTCTGAAGGAAGTGTGGTGAATAACAAACTCCAAGTTGCTGAGCACTTCACGTCTGCTGACAAGCTATAGAGAGATTACCCACAGTGCCAAATCTTTCACTAACAGGTTCGCTGACCATAATATTACTGTGCTTGTACTGAACCCCATAGAGAATCTATGAAGTATTGCCGAGAGGTAGTTGAGCACTCAACCCAGTGATACTGAAGAGATGAAGGCTGCTATCAAAGCAACCTGCTCTTCAGGAACTCCTCAGCAGTGCTACAGGCTGTTCGCCATGTCACATTCATGCAGTAATTTGTGCCCAGACAAATTATTTTATTTATTTGTTTATTTTTTAATCTTTGATTTTCATGAGCTATAATTTATAACAATCATAATTAAAACAAAAATGGCTTGAAATATTTCACTATAATGTATTTAGAATATCTGAGTTTTACTTTTTTAATTAAATGAGGAAAAAAACACTTTAATTTCACTTAACTCGGTGTGTAAATTATGTTTTAAATGCGGTTTTGCAGTCAAAAAAAATGAGGATGGAGCTTCAGAAAGCTGCAACAATTCCTGTGAGCCAAATCTCCAGTATTTCGGGTTGGTTTATTATCATTTGCTACTGACCACATTGCATAGTCTTGATCCATAAAATAGTTCTGTGTACCATTAAAAATGTTTGTGGTTTACTTTTTTTTTTATGTAAAAAACCAAACTGCCTCTAGGTTCCCAGCTAAAGGACATTTTTGACAAGATTGATAAACTGTTATTAGGGCGACCAGTTGTGTCTGGTGGAAAGTCAGTTTCTACACTCCAGCATCCTCGTGGACTAGAATTTGTGAGCTATAAATTGGCAGAAAAATTTGTGGTAAGTTGTAAATATTTGCAAGTAGGTTTTAAGTTAATATACGAGCATTATTTATCTGAAAATCAAACATGTCTCTTGTGCATGCATTAAATGTCCTGAATAAAAATGCTAATAGAAACAAGGAGAAGAGGAAGTGGCATCTCACCATGAAGCTGCATTCCCCATTGCAGTTGTGGCTTCAGGTGTCTGGGAGTTGCACCCTAAAGTGGGAGAACTCATCTTAGCCCATCTCCATAAGAAATGCCCATATGCTGTTCCTTACTACCCCCCAATGAAGGAGAGCATGTCCATTGAAGAATATCAACAGTAAGGATCTATCACAAATGTGCATGTTTTTAAATGCTTGTCTCTTGTGACGAACCGTTTTTGTTCGTATGCTGCTGAACCTTTTCTTCCTCTGTAGGATTCTAGGATATCGTGTGGATGAGTCAGGGGTGGAAGGCCAGGACAGTTTCTTAAAAAGGATGTCTGGAATGATCCGACTCTATGCAGCCATAATACAATTAAGATGGCCTTACATTAACAAACAAGGGGTATAATTTGCCTTAATGCCTTAACATTCATGTATTACATTGTGATCATGAATGCATTTTGATTTTATGTCCGAAGTATTTGATCTTTCTTGCTACAGGCTGGTCCTCATGGACTTCATCAAGGCTGGCGTTGGTTGGCTCAGATGCTGAACATGGAACCTCTTGCTGATGTTACAGCAACTCTTTTGTTTGACTTTTTAGAGGTAAAAAAAATAAATACAATCCTACGGAAACACTAAAATTTGTAAGTAGTCCCAACATATCCTTCTATCCACTTGTACAGGTTTGTGGAAATGCACTTATGAAACAATACCAAGGGCAGTTTTGGAAACTTTTGCTCCTCATCAAAGAGGAGTACTTTCCCAGGTACACTTTATGCTTTGTTTATTGAGTGTGATGTTTGTTAGTGACATGACGCAAATTTTTTAATAGATTCTCCTGCCAAATATTGGGCGATATTTTGAAATGGTTATTATGAAAGAGCACATTTCAATTAATTACAGTTTATTCTCAGAGCTCCAACTTATTTAAGTGACTTGTTTGTTTGACCAAAAGTGGGTTCATTCATTTTCTTAAAAATGTTTTAAATTAATTGATGTCCTTAACAGTTGCTAAATTTTAAATAAACTACTCTTTTTTTGCCTTCTGATAATTGACCAACCTATATTCAATTAAATGACAATCTGTTTTGGTTTCAGGATTGAAGCAGTTACGAACAGGGGTCAGATGGGCTCTGTGATGAGACTTAAGCAGTTTCTGGAGGTGAGGTAAAAGCCATAGCCCGAAGCCTTAAATATATTTAAATGGTAATAATTATTAAAATATTTTTGCAAGCAATGATGACGGGCCCAAGCACGGGCGCCACCGCCCACTCGGGCGCACCAGTGAGCCGGTGGGCAAAGAGCGCACATGCACTTAAAGACGAATGCCTAAAGGACAAACGTGAACGTTTCGGCCTAATGAAACAGATTTGAAGAATGTCCACTGATGGCAAACGGGACTCGGCATCTAAACTCTAATGTCTATAGTGTGCGTGTATATAAATGTGAGTGTATGTGACGTTATTAGCCACTTTGAGGCATCGCCATGGCTAAACTGTCTGAGATATCAGAAATCCCAGTGCAATTGTGCATCCTCAATGATTTGAGATTATATGAGCCCGGTTTGGTGAAGATGATAATGGTACAGGTGCTTGGACTGGTCACTGGTTTTGCGGTGGTTTTTTTTTTTTTTTTTTTGTAGGATGTGTAGTGCATGTGTGTAGGATGTGTAATTTGTAGAGCGTGTGGTGATGGTTAGTGTGTGCATAGTGTGTATGTGTGTGTGATTGATGCGTAGTTTGTCTCTGTTTCTAAAATGGGTGTGTAGTGTGTGTAGGCGTGTGTGTAATTTGTGGAGTGTGTGTATGTGTGTGATCTCTGTTTCTAAGGTGTGTGTGTGTGTGTGTGTGTATAGGATGGGTTGTGTGTCTAGGATGGGTAGTGGATGGGTGCACCAGACTGAATGTTGCACAGTGGGCAATTTAAATGTTTGTATTGTTTATTATTTCTGCATATGTTTTAATTGTAAACATGAAGCTATATTAAAACAAAACCGGGGAAATACCGTCATCTAGTGGACATAGTTTAGTACAGCAGGAGTCAGGGCAAAACCATGTTTAGGCAATGGGCTCATAAATATAAAATATTGTTGGGAGCCGTATGAGCATGACAAATTCATGAAACTCAAGAGATTAACTCTCAACCAGTTGCTCTTTCTATGTAAAATGTTTGGGAACATTAGGACTTTCCACTTGTTGGATGCAAGTACCTTATTTTCCCTTAAATTAATACGTTGTCATGGCAACATTATTCAGCATATCAAAAAGTCCAAAAGGGTTAATAAAAATAATAATAAATATAGTTGCAAGCAACGATGACGGGCCCAAGCACCCGGTGCCATCGCCACCCCGGGGGCACCGCACAACCTGTGTGTTATTTGAGTGTGTTAAGACCTCGCGAAAAAGCAATCGCCACCCGGGGGCACCGCACAACCTGCACACATCACACACTATACAGGGCTGATGTCAGTTTGGGCTCTGAATATTTGTTGAATGCGTGTGTGTGCGTGCGAGGGTGAGGGAGAGAGGTGTGTGACGTGTGGAAGTGTCAGTCTGTGTGTGACAAGTAAATGTGTGGATGTGAGTCTTTGTGTTAATGAGTGATGCGTGTTATTTTGTGTGTGATGTGTGTGTGAGACATGTGACTTGTTAGTGTGCGAGTGTGTGTTAAAATTTGTGATGTGTGATGTACAAGAGTATGTGTGTGTGTTTGTGTATATGTGCGTCTGTGAGTGTGAGACTGTTAACATTGTGATACAAGTGTGTTTCTGCGTGTGTGTGCTGTGAGAGAGGTGTGTGTGCGCGTGTATGTTAACATTTGTGATGTGTATATGCCGCAGATGCTGGAAGTAAAGCATCACACTATGATGTTCCTTGATGTGATGTCACTGAATATAATGTCACTCAGTATAAGGCCGCACAGAAAGTTATTAATCATCTTCAGTGTGAGTTTAAGACATTATCACGGCTGACCCGTTTGAGATATCAAAAATCCTTCCACAATTTTGCATCCGCAATGTCTTTAAACACCAAAACATCGGCCCGGTTTGGTGACGTTAGTATAAATTCCCTAGGAGGAGTATGTCAGAATCCATCGGTTGTGTTTTCTGTGTGCTAACATGTGATGTGTGTAAATTGTGTGAGAGACATGTGATGTGTGTAAATTGTGTGAGAGACGTGTGATTTGTGTGTATTAACATGCGTGTTCTAAAGACATTGCATCCTCAGTGGGCGGTTTGGTGACGATCGTATAAAATCCCTAGGAGGAGTATATCAAAATCCATTGGGTGCATTTTGCGAACGACCCAAAAAACGTCTCCTGTTGAGTTAAGCCCAAGGTTGAGAAAGTTGTTCAGCTCAATGAGCTCTAAATGTGTACTGGGTTTTGTGTCTACGTGAAACATGGCTCCTGGGCCACGTGACTCTCAGGGGCATCCTAATGGCAGTAGATTCCAACCTGTTTGCCAAGTTTCATGAGTTTTTGAGCATGTTAAGACCCCCAAAAAGACCAAAAGGGTGGGGGGAAAAAATTATATACACACGTGTGTGTGTGTGTGTGTGTGTGTGTGTGTGTGTGTGTTTATATACAGTCGTGGCCAAAATTTTTGAGAATTACATAAATATTGGAAATTGGAAAAGTTGCTGCTTAAGTTTTTATAATAGCAATGTGCATATACTCCAGAATGTTATGAAGAGTGATCAGATGAATTGCATAGTCCTTCTTTGCCATGAAAATTAACTTAATCCTGAAAAAAAAAC
>QMIH01002683.1:16981-48994 GCA_003987875.1 Clarias batrachus | reverse complement strand
TCTAATGACACTCGCGTGAGCACAGACTAACGGAATCACTGCTGTAAAGTAAAAAAAAAACAAAAAACAAATGAGCCAGCACCTTACCTTTGAAAAGAATCGTGACAGAGCAGAGTTTCTGTGTAGAGCAGAGTGTGTGTCTATGTGAAGCTGAGGAGGGGGGGGGGTGTAAAGTCAAGAGAGAGTGTGTGTGTGTGTCAGTGTGTGTGTGTCGGTGTCCAAAAACTCGGCACTCGTAAACCAAGACATGCTCGTTTTTCAAGTCAAAATTTATTAAAGATCTAACTAAATCTAACCTAACTAAACCGAGTTACTCGCAATCCGAGGTTCCACTGTATAACAAAACTATCCATGTGATTATTACGCTCTTCAACACATCGTGACTTTCTTCTTTTTAACCATTAGCCAAACTGACAGCAGAGTCGAAGATGTGTCCTCTGATACGTCTAACARATTTCTCTGCTTGGAATTTGATTTAAATATGTTCTCTGCATTAATATCAAAGTTCTACACTAAGAAAGTGATGAAGTGTTTAGCTCCAATATACCCTGCATTGAACTCATTCTGAAATAAGAGTTTTACTCTGATGAGTGATAGATAGATAGATAGATAGATAGATAGATAGATAGATAGATAGATAGATAGATAGATAGATAGATAGATAAAAGAGTACTTTATTAATCTTTATTAATCCTAAAGGGAAATTGTATAAACTGTTTAAACTGTTCAAGATGGCTGACTAAAATGTTTCTAAATAAAAATCTTGCTAAACCATGGGACGGAGGGATTTAGAACAGAATGCAGTCATGATGGTATTATTTGGCCTGTAAATGGGCAATTATTTCAGGAGCCTCAAAGTAACGTGCAGTGAGTAGAGTGTGTGTTAAGACACAAGTGGATAAACTCAGTAATGCATTTGATTGAGAGAATCTAAAAATGGAAACTAACACACATAGGTCTTAAACTAAATACTGCTAATAATCTTATAATGATGAATCAGTACAACACTATAACCTTATAAATGACTGATACAGAGCAGGTGAACAAGGTAGAACGTTTTCACTCACATCTGAAACGCAGGCCTCTCAGGAACACCTTTAATGGCCCAAACATGTGGAAATGGCTTGGAGCGAGGTTGGGACTTTATGGGGGGTGTGGCAATAACTGTATAACTGTAATTTCCTGTAACGTGCAAGTGGTGTTGGTGAATGATGGTGTGTACAGTTCATGCAGACAGATGTGTTTCTTTCTTCTGAAACTTAGTGACAAATTATCTGTTGATTTTCAAGTATCAGGCATTCTCGAGAATGACTACAGTGAGCTCAAGTCATTGCATCACAAGTCCCTGTTTCACTTGAATGCCACTTATATAAGGTAACGATATCTCTGGTTATGTACGCTTCAAGTTCAGAGAAAGTCTCTGTCCCTAATCGAAAAAGACAAACATCTTCAAAAAATCTCCCAAGTGAAGATGTCCCAATCGATCGGACAGAGACTGGAATCAGCCAGTTTTCCAATCATCCAGACAGCAGGAGTTGAATCTCGGGAGCACATGGGTGGGGTGGCATACTTGCACACTCACATCAATCAAAGCAACACGAGCCAATCACAAGCGCACACAGATAGGAATACAGTGTATGTTATACAGTAATGAATTCAACACTTGGGGATTTTGCTGTGTAGAGCTACATCAAGAAGCTGCATCACTAATATATTTAAAGAACCCTTGAGGAATCACTTTGTTCTTGGAAGCATGCACCTGTTTATATAACGCTCAGCCATTCCACGACATTTAAACAATAAAATGTACAAGGTCTATGAGGAGCTCACCCATGAACCCMGCATGCCTCCTGGGATTTAAACTCACAACCTACACATTATTAATGCTTACACTTTTTATCAGTATCAGTCATGATTCACAGAAGAACATCTGTAAAGAGAATGAGGTCCATTTGATGCACAACCTTCAAGGCCAGCATGTGAAATGCGCATTTTACTGATTTCTTTGCTTGGAGATGACTCTCAGTTTAATGCAGTGAGGATGAAACAAAGCTGCTTGATCTGTAAGTCAAGCTGAGGGTGAAAAACTCATGGTCAGAGTACACTTAGCAGATCCCTATTATTCCCGAATCCATTATTTAAAAACGAGACTCTTCAACAGATCCTTTTTTATCTGTGGGAGAAATCCTGGTATGAAATATTGATCTCTGAAGAGCACACATCTCCTGTGGGCGTTGTGCTGATAGCGCAGAGTCGTCGCGCTCGTTTATCCTCGRCGCACGACTAAGGTGTCAGACAGACAGCCGGAAAGAAAGAGAGACAGATTGTCTGCATCACACATTCTTTTTGTTCATTGAATTTCTCTCATTTTGCATCTTCAATTAATCTTAGAGACAAATGGACCGTCCGCGTGTCCTCCAACGCCAAGCAAAGGCTCCAGCGAGTTCCAGGAACACACACTGATAAGCTTCTGAATTGAGTGTGTGTGTGTGTTTGTGGTTTTTACAGAGGGAAGTCTGCTGAGCATTCTCAGCAATGAATGAAAGACGAATGAGAAGAGCAAGCTGTCTTTTATTGTTTTGAGTCAATCCATCTCAAAATCCCTTTTTCTGTTTCAGCCACAAATCATCAACACACATATCATATAAAATCACAATCCCATGTTCTGACAGCATTTATAGACATCAACAAAATAAAGGCAATTATTTGCAAATGTAGGAAAAGAGTAAAATATTTGTTGAACATCCGCTTCATGTTGGTTTGGATCTACACATGCTGCTCCTGAGCTCCCAGTGATCCAGACCCCCATCTGCCCTCTGCACCTGCTGACTCATCCCTGGACTTCATGTTCATTTAAAGAACTTCTGTTATATTGAACTTTCAGTTGCATGTTATATAATTTCTGTTATCCGTTATCACCCAGATGAGGATGGGTTCCCTGTTGAGTCTGGTTCCTCTCAAGGTTTCTTCTTATTGCCATCTCAGGGAGTTCTTCCTTGCCACTGTCGCCGTCACTCTTGGCTTGCTCACCAGGGACAATCTCATTATTATCTAGACACATTTTTCTCACACATAATTTCCATTTTTTTTTCTTCATTTTTGTGAAGCTGCTTTGATCAATGAACATTGTTAAAAGCGCTTTAGAAATAAAATTGAATTGAATTTGTGAGAAAAAATTAAGTCTGTCTGTCCTTGAGGGAGACAGGTGGGGATGGTTTTTATTGGAACTGATTGGTCAGACAGATTGGTGTGTCTGAGTGAGACAGATGGGCGTGTCTTTGAGTGAGACAGATGGGCGTGTCTTTGAGTGAGACAGATGGGCGTGTCTTTGAGTGAGACAGATGGGCGTGTCTTTGAGTGAGACAGATGGGCGTGTCTTTGAGTGAGACAGATGGGCGTGTCTTTGAGTGAGACAGATGGGCGTGTCTTTGAGTGAGACAGATGGGCGTGTCTTTGAGTGAGACAGATGGGCGTGTCTTTGAGTGAGACAGATGGGCGTGTCCTTGAATGAGGCAGATGGGCGTGTCCTTGAATGAGGCAGATGGGCGTGTCCTTGAATGAGGCAGATGGGCGTGTCATTGAATGAGGCAGATGAGTGTGTCTTTGAATGAGGCAGATGAATGTGTCTTTGTGTGAGGTAGATAGATGTCTTTGAGTGAGGCAGATGGGCGTGTCCTTGAATAAGGCAAATCGGCATGTCTTTGAGTGTAAAACATGTGTGTTCTTAAATGAGCTGTATGGGTGAGTCCTTGAATGAGGCAGATTGGTGTGACCTTGAGCGAGGCAGATGCGTATGGCCTTGAATTAGGCAGATGGGCGTGTCTTTGAGTGAGGCAGATGAATGTGTGGAGGCATTTATTGTGTATGAGTGTGTCTTTGAATGAGGCAGATGAGTGTGTCTTTGAGTGAGGCAGATGGACGTGTCCTTGAATAAGGCAGATCGGCATGTCATTGAGTGAAAAAGATGGGGGTGTCTGAGTGAGGCAGATGTGTGTGTCCTTAAATGAGGCATATGGGTGTGTCCTTGAATGAGGCAAATGGGTGTGTGCTTGAGTGAGGCAGATGGGTATGGCCTTGAATACGGCAGATGGGCGTGTCTTTGAGTGAGGCAAATGGATGTGTCTTTTGAGTGAGGCAGATGCATGTCACTTAGACAGATGTTTTATAAAGGTGGAGRTAGGTGTGTATATCATTCTTCTCACTCAAGTTATTGTCTCTTTAGTTAATGCCATTATGTTTTGCTTTCTCTCTCTCTCTCTATCCCTCTCTGTTTCTTTCTTTTTCACTTCCTGCCTCTAAAAACAGGTCTCTGTTCATTTGTGCTTTTGCCTCAGAGCTGAAAGATCTCTGAAAGATCACTTCATCATCATCATCATCATCTTCAGTCTGTGAGGAGGAGGAAGAGTAAACATACGGCTCTCGTCTTCATCTCGGTAATCCTGTTTACACACAGGACACACCACCTCTGGAGGAGAACATACTCAGTCTGTGAGTCACAGGGGAACCCAGACTGTCCCCCTCTGCGTCTGTCTGTCTCATTCTCTCCATCTCCCTTGACCTCAAATGCAATCCATCAGCCAAGACGTGATCAGGGTCTAATGTTCGTCTGCTTTTGCATTACAGCTATCAGGCAAAAATAAGAAACCAAATGAAAGTCTAAACACACCAGGATCTTCAGTCCTGTAGGCCGTAAACATGCAGGTGTTTTTTACATGCATGGGGGTGAGAACAGACAACTATGAGGCCTTGTCTAGAACAACATAGTGGTTAAAGATGAAACAGCTGACTGTTTAAAGGACTTTTGCAATCTGAAATTGAGAAAAAAGGGAAGTGTTTAGCTTCTGGAGGTATTTATTGATGTTTGATTAAAATATGAAGCACCAGTTGGTGTTTGGTTTAAACACATTCACATTGTTTATCTGCTTCAGCAGGTCAGCATTTCTCTCACTGATGTTTAGAACGACAATGTGACAATGCGTGATGTGTTTTCTAGTGAATGTTGGTGGAAAATTTAGGTGTTGGTACTTGTTGGCAAATGTTGCTGTATGTTAAATTGATGGAGCATATTGGTGTTTGTCTGTACTTACATAAGAATGTTGGTGTTAGTGTTCAATGGTGAATGTTGGTGTCTGTTAAAAAATGTTGGTGAATTCTTGATTTTTGGTGTTTAGTGGTGAAAACTGGTAAAATGTTGCACCATGATGAATTGTGGTGTTTGTTAGTATTTGATGGTGAATGTACAGTTGACGTTGGTGTTTGATGGCAAATGTTGCTGTGTGTGAAATTGTTTGATAATGATGGTGTTTGTCAGTTTTTAATGTTGAATCTTGGTATTTGTTAATACTTACTGATGGTGAATGTTGATGTTAGTGATGTTGATGTTAATGTTGGTGTTAATGTTGGTGTTAATGTTGGTGTCTGTTAAAATTTGTTATTTGATAGTACATACTGATACATTTTGGTATCCGTTCAGTTTGTTATTATTTATTGATTAATGATTGTGCTTTTTCATATTTGATAGTGAATGTTGATGTTAGTATTTGATGATGAATGTGGGTGTTTGTGGTTGTTGGTGAATGCTGGAAAAACATGATGTTTAATAGTGGATTCTAGTGTTTGTTAGTATTTGGTTGTGTTTGTTGGTGACAACTGTTAAAAGGTAGTGCTTAATGGACTTTTTTGGAGTCAGCTTGTGTATGTTGCGGTGTTTTAGTGTATATTTGTGAAAGGTGAGGTTTTATGTTATTGTCTGTTGGTAAAAATTGATGTTTGGTGGTAAAAGTTGATATTGGTTGGTTAAAGTTGGTGTTTAGGGGTCTGAACATATATTTTAATGTTTCCGGTTGAAATTGCTGTCAAATGGAGAGGGTTTGTGTTTGGTGAATATGGGTCCTTCATTCTGAATATTACTGTATGATAAAGAATGTTGTCCTGCTATTAAATTTAGAGAGGTGGCCCTGGGCGAAGGGAGACAACCTTAATAATCCTGCTGAATAAAGAACAGAATGTGTTTATGCATGATGAGATGAACTGAACCTGGCTCAAGACCAATTACTGGGTGCCTCAAATTCAAACATGCAGAAGGGCAGTGTAAAATATTGAAGAACAGTTGAGCTAGAGAACAGATGGAGACGGCGGCTGAGGCTCCTTTCGAGACGAAAGGTTTCTGTGATGTTGCGCAGGCATGAATCGTTTTGTGCTTTTAATTGGCTCGATGTGTAAAGCTCAAACTTAAACATCCACTCAGAATTGCAAATCGCCAACCACTTCGAAGTCTTTGTTGAGACTTTATGACTGAGGTAAAATAAAAGCAGTGTCTCAAAGCTGGCAAGTTTCCTTATTCGTATTCACTTTAATAAGTTAGGCTGGTTAAACTTAAAAGATCACATGGTTAGAGGCACTGCATCACCAAGTGTAAAGCAGAAAGAAAAAAGACATAACTTTACTAATTGGCCAATTAGCATATAAGTTTAGTGTTTTCCTTAAATCAAAGCACTCGGTGGAATCTTGACAGAGAACCGAGGAACTCCGAATAGATCTTGCTCGTAGTTCTGTGCTCCCAATGAGGTGGAGTTAAAATCAAACCAAGTCTTTATCATTATTATAAACCCGACTTACACTCAGGGCATTATGGGTAAAAACCAAGAAGAATTCTGTATAAACACCATTAAAGACTTCATGCAGATTCTGTGTGTTCTAGTATTTGGGATTTTTCTAAAATGGCCAGCCATCTAATTAGGACACAAACAAGACATGGAGTCTTGGGGCTGGAATGAAGCCAAATCATCTACTCACGCATCAGCCTACGCTAGTAGCTTGAGCAGGATGCGAAACTTCAAAGAGAGAAAGAAAGAACATATTCACAGCAAGGGAGGGAAAGACACAGAAATGAAAGACGAGTGAAAATGAAAGGATAAAATAGAGATTTGAAATGTCAGGGTTCTAAAGTCAGTGTGATTGCTCAATCTTGTTAAAGTGCAGCTTGTCTTTCAAACATGTAAAATAGCTTCCATCCTGAATCAGTCACCAGAATTTACTGTGATTACTTCTATTCATTTCTGTTCTGTTAAATAAACGTGAACGGCCCGGGAAAAATGGGCCGTGAGTATAAAAAAGCCCTGACTAATCACCGACAGTCACGAACTCCATCCAAAACTACAGTCAGTCACGCTTAATAGTGGATTGAACTGATTTGCTATAGTACTAAAGATTAATAAAGATATTTAAAGGTAGATGAAACTAGGGGACAGTGGAAAGAAACCAAAATCTAAACATTATGAAAAATACTGAACCTAGGGAAACACTTGAACAAAACAAAAGGGAATTATGGAAACTGGTTATTATGAAACAATGGTTCATTCGGAGAACCGCCCAAAGATTATTTGGAAATTATCTGGAAGATTAGTGGACAGTGGGGGCTACAGGACAGTAGGTCAGTAACAGGAGCTAGAGGTGAGCACAATTGAAACTAGCTTCTACTGGAAAACGGTGAAAAGAGGCCAAACAGGACTAAAGAAAAGTAAAGAAGAGGAGACAGGAGCAACTTAACAACATTGGGGACAGTAGGAATTTATGAACTGTCGGGAATAGGGAACCTTGCAAGCAAGAAAGAATGGAAACAGTAGAGATAAAAGGACAATGAAGTTCATAGAACAGTGTAGCCTGGCAGGCATTAGAGACTAGTGTTGACTGAGGGACAGAGGAGACCAGAGGATGGTGAAGCTTAAAGAACTGTAAAGCCTAGAGCATGGTGGACTAGAGGACAGTGGGGACCTAGCATCGGTGGAGGAGGCTAGTGGATGGTGGAGAGGACAGTGAAGTCAAAAGGGCAGTGGAGACTAAKAGACATTGGAGACTAGAGGACGCTGGCGAATAGAGAGCAGTGGAGGCTATGGGATGATGGAGATTAGGGGACGTGGAAAGGATGGTGGAGACAAGGATATGGTGGAGACAAGGGGGTGGTGAGAGGATGGAGGAGACATGCCGGAGGGTTGAGACTAGAGGATGGTGGGGATAAGAGGACAGTGGAGATTAGAAACCACTCACGGCAGCAAAGACATCAGGACAGCGGGTTCTCTATTAGTCTCCCAGTTCTCTCTCTCTCTCTCTCTCTTTCAGTGGACTGTGTAAAACAGTCAAATTAACCATGCCTGAGTTTTCTTTACAGCAACCCAAAGAGTGATTTGGAGCTTGGTGTGTGTGTGTGTGTGTGTGTGTGTGTGAAGGGGGTTCACCCACAAAATAGAGCTGTAATTAGGACTGGAAGCCAGTTGTAAGTGGGACACCAGCCGCCAGAGCTCTCCACTGTCAAATGGACAGAGAGAGAGAGAGAGAGAGAGAGAGAGAGAGAGATAACATTCTCATGAGTGTATATGTGTACAGAGATATGGAATTCCAGCTGGGTTAGAGGTCGCCATGGTAACAGCTTGGGTAGTGTTAATAGCAGGTAACGGTTAATAACGTTAATCAGATGATAATCTTACTGACTACACACTTCAATTTCACATTGTAACACACACTAATACACTGTTACACAAAAGAAAAAAAAATGTCTCACACACTCATATAGCACACTGTAACACACATTAATACACTGTAACACACATTAATACACTGTAACACACATTAATACACTGTAACACACATTAATACACTGTAACACACACATAAATACACTAACACACACTAATACACACTACAGCTCCGATGTTCTGCAGCACTGTGAGAGTTCACTACATTTTCTTACATGGAAAGTGAACACACACAGGTCTCTGGTACACATCAGATGCTGAAACACACACAAACACACACAGTGTATTGATAGTCGCTGCAGGTGGAGTATTTGTTACTGCGCAATTTATTGAGGTTAAGCTGACTCATCTCAGCACTCCTGATGTTCTCCTATTGTCTGTCAGTTTCTCTCTCTGTMWCWAACACACACACACACACACACACACACACACACACACACACACAMTACATGAGAGTGAAAAATGAAGGCCAGAAAACGGAGGTGGCCCTTATTTGTCTTTGGCAGTGTCTCCATCTTTGTCTCTTCCACCATATTTTAGCGAAATTAAAGCACTTGCATTTTTCAGTAAAGTTTTAAGTAAACCTGCAAAGTAAGCAAAGCAATAAGTCAAATTGTAGTGTCACACCTGTGCCACTCAGGCTGTTCTCCAGGGATAATAAACTAGTTAGTTATTTACTCAGTCATGTGCTGTTATTCAGTAATTAGCATGCTAGTAGCCTTGTTTAGGGCACTCGCTACTGAACACTGGGTAAGACGTTTGGCGAACATGCTAGCTACTGTATGCTTTTTAACCTTGTCATTGGCGTGGTAACCATGGTAACACTGCACCGCACACGCTTTAAGTTAAAGTCACAGTGGAGTTCACTTGTGCGTGAAGGAAAAGAAATACTTGAATAGACACAGCAGTGACCTGGAAATGCTAATGCGCCCTCGGCTAAAATGCTAACGTTGAGCAGAATTTGACATTTTATAATGTGCTGTGTTCTTACTCAGGGGAAAAAAATGACTTCCAGGGAGAGAGAGACTGAGAGAAAGACTGAGAGAGAGAGAGAGAGAGAGGAACAGATGCAGAGTCAGCTTTTTGCAGCCATAATCCCATAAGCCATCATGATGGCTGAATGCTGGATTGAAACTTCCAAGTCCATTTTCGTCATATTTTACGTTCCAGTTCTCGGATGCAGTCTGAGCACAAGGAAGCGACAGCTGACGTGCATTATGGGCAGCCCAGTCTTTCCTCTCTAATTACTTTCACAGCATTCGTAGTTCATGGAATCATTTCTATTAGAGATGTTTATATTGAGATGCTGAAGAAAGCAGGTTTTTTTGATAAATCTTCAGGGATGGTGTGGGAATGGATGAGAACTCAGGAATATAAGAGCACGGTGAAGCCTTTGAGAACGACGCTCACATTCTTTCATCTCTCCTTTTCAGCACTTTCTTCTGAAGGTGCGAAAAAGCGGGATGTGAAAATCAGAAATAACATGAGGAGCCTGGTTTGTTCCTTAGCAACCTCTGTGAAACCTGCTCTAGCAGAGTCATGTAAATGCCAGTGTTGAGAACTGGTTCTCGAATGATACACAAACGAGAAGTTAAAGTTACAGAACGCATATGGAGCAATACTCTCATAAAAAATGGTCAAAACAAACAAAAATATCCATTTGTGCGTTGCCTATAGCACTTATACTGTGTAAGGTCATGGGGTCCCAGGAACCAGAATMCACCCTGGACGGGGTCCCACACACATTCACACACCCAATCACACATTTCAGGCAATTTGGAAACACACATCAGCCTACACTGCATGTCTTTGAACTGTGGGAGGAAACCAGAGTACCTGGAGGAAACCCATCAAGCATGGAGAGAACATGCAAACTCAAACAAAGACCAGAGGTGAGATTTAAACCCTCTACCCCGGAGGTGTGGGTTGACATCGCAAACCCCAAACCCCCCATTCCATCGCTACCAAAACCCCATCTCATTCTGATGGCTTCTGCTCATCCACAGACGTACCGTACTGTATAGAGTGTTGGCAGTCTGGGTCGGGGGTGAATAGACTTTTTTCTGAAATGCCAAGAGTGTTTGCCTCTCCACTGGGATTTTCATTTCAGGTCTCAATAGATGTTTATAAAGGACAATAATAATACCGCACTTTTCATAGCCTCTTGTTGATAAAAGAAAATGAGGAGCCTAGGTTAAGAAAATATTTCTTTCCTGATCCGAAGACATTTCTATTCAAGAGGGATTTGTTCAGGAATGCAATTTGGATGAGGTTTACGTATAAAATGAATCAGACCGACTATTTGGTAAACCTGGATTTGGYGACATCACAGCCAGGATCTAAGTGTCAGGGAAGCACAACTCTCAACAACTAGGATTATCATACTGTACTGTAGCTGTGGCTATTAGCASGATTAGTTATTACACTAAACTGGGGTTAATTACTGGGAAGACACAGAAGCYAACTAACTCTAGTGCTATGACTTATGGCATTTCTACRCGTTTAGTCTTATTCTGAATGACATGCTGTGYTTCTTAAGTAGCCAATTAAGATCATATCTCTCCTCTCCTGTGCTTCTCCTCACTTCTTCTCAGAACAATTTCAAACCATTAATCTGTCAGAAGTTTGGATACCTCTTTTAACCCCATGGCTTTTCTGATTCTTATTTCTTTCTACACTGTAAAACAATGCTAATGCAACAGTTGATATTGAGATGTATCCGCTACTTCTGCTCTTATGCCTTTATTACGGCTCTGATCCGAGGTGATTTCTGAGACGGGTAACCCTAAATGAACTTAATGTCTTGAAGTTTGAAAAAAAAAACTGATGGTAGTAAATTTATGTAGATTGCTGATCATTGTGGCATTGATTAAAGTGACTTATCATAYTGTTTTTACATGTTAACTCTGACTTTGACAAACAGAGATTTAAACCTCGGRAAAATCCTCCACCGTTCAGAAGAACAGAGAGGATTTTAACATAATATCACACCAGACACACCAGGCACTTTGATTTACTATTCATTGAGGGAGCTTGAGGTGGTGAGAGACCTTATCGGAACAGTCCAGCGCCCATAGCCATGAAATCCCACAGGAAACGAGCAGGTCATTCCAAGGTCATGGAACAGACAAGACACACTGGAGCTCAGGGGAACACATATAAAAACGGCTTTCTAAGCTTCCTGATAACCTCCACAGGCATTTAAACCCCAGTCTGTTCGGGGCTCACGGCCATGCCGTGCTTTGTGTGATGGGATTTTTTTGTGTATGTTGTTGCTATTGTGTGGGCTTTCAGTCACGATGGATGCTATCTGCTCCTGCTGACTAATTAGGCCCATGTGCTCTCACTGTCATTTTAAGCCACTGAGATTTTTCAATCTTATTCCCAGAGGATGCACAGAGCAGAGACTCGGTTTCATCGTGATACGCACTTAAATTCAGCTTGTCAGTCAAAGAGGAAAGGTTTCAGACAAGTAACATGGGTGGCATCTTAATGGTTCCAACTCATAAACATTACTCATACTTTCAATATGCTGTAGTCTGTACATCCTGCATGTTTTACACAGATTTAATATATACACACTGAAAAGTGGAGTAGAGCAATATTTATTAATGATAGAATTAATCTCACAGTGTGCCGTGTCGAGGAAAAGTAATTCTTTACATGACAAAAACATTACAAAAAAGCATTATGATCAGAGGAAATGCGGTACAAGATGTTGCAGGCGTGTAAATGAGAACATGGTGTTTCTACGTTGCTATGAATTGCTCCGCGAGGCTGGACACGCATTATGAAAATATGTAGCAGGTTCTCAAGAAGCACGAGCTCAGACTGAAGCAGAAGAAACTATTTTTTAACAGAAATGACACGCCAAAGAAATTCTGTACTATTTAAAAAAACATGAAGCTGTACAGAAAAAAACAGGCAAATTGTCAGGTAATTTGCAAACGTCAGTCAGGACTATACCAGAAGACTGATCGTAAGTCCAGAGTTTATTATATAGGCTGTGAAAGTTACAAGCATGGTAGGGATGAGATCTCAAACTCAGGTGTGAGTGTGGAGTGCAGTGTGTGCTAAGAAGTGAAATTTCTCTTCAATTTGGAACTTTTCCTGTCAGAACTGCCATACAACCTTACACAACTCCTCATTCTAGGAGAACTTTGATGGATACAGCGCTAATGTATTGCACAATGTGCCTGTTCAGCTCCCATTCTTGCAGCTGGTACCAAATTATTCTCCACGATGAAAAAGTATATTTAAATTTATGATGCTCAACCATATGATCACAAGCTGATCGCTATAACCACATGGCAAAGGTAGGAACCTATACCGATTCCCATGATTATTCGCACATACAGTGGAACCTTGGATTGTGAGCATAATTTGTTCGAGAAGCATGTTTGTATATAAAAAAACACTTGTAAACTAAAGCGAATTTCCCCATAAGAAATAATGAAAACTCAAAGTATTTGTTCCACAACCAAAAAAATAAATACATAAAAATAATTAATACAAAATATAAATTTAAAATAAAAAAATAACCTGCACTTTACTTTTGAAAAAATAAAAAATAAAGCATGACACATAAATGTTTCTCTTAGTGTTTGTGCTGTGTACAGTCTTAAGCAAAAGTTTAGGTTAGATTTTGATGATTTTTTAATTGAAAAGATGTTAGCATAGTCTCTCTTGGAAATGGAAAAAATGCACAATATTTTCAGCAAACATTGGTGCACAGTTACTTTTTACATCATAAATTGAACAAAGATTTTAAAAAATTTGTGGCGCTGTGCAAAGGTTTGGGCACCCTACATAATCCGTACTTAGTAACACCTCCTCGGCAGATATCACAACTTGCAAACGCTTTTTCTAAAAATCTTTCAATTCTTGTACTTGGGATTTTCTCTAATTCTTGCTTGCAAAAGGCTTCTAGTTCTTTAATATTCTTTGGTCGTCTTGCATGCATGGCTCTTTTAATATCTACCMACAAATTCTCAGTGATTTTTAAGTCAGGGGACTGTGATGGCCGTTCCAAAACCATCAGCTTGCTTCTCTTGAGGTTTTCCATAGTAGATTTCTAGGTATGTTTAGGATCATTGTCCTGTTGTAGAAGTCGTCCTCTGTTCAGCTTCAGCTTTTTTACAGATGCTGTGACGTGTGCTTCCAGAATTTGCTGGTATTTAGTGGAATCCATTCTTCCCTCCACTCGTGCAGTGTTTCCTGTGACACTGGCTGCAACACGACCCCAAAGCATGATAGACCCCACCCCCCATGCTTAAAAGWTGGCAAGGTGTTCTTTTCATGAAATGCTCCTCCTTTTTTTCTCCAACCATGCCTTTACTGATTGTGGCCAGAGAGTTCTACTTTAACTTCATCAGTCCACAGCACTTGTTTCCAAAACGCATCAGGCTTCTGTAGATGTTCTGTTACAGACTTCTTACGTTGGATTTTATGATGGGACGCAGGTGAGGTTTTCTTCTGCTGACTCTTCCATGAAGGTCTTGTGGAACGCTGCACCACCACTCCTGAGTCTGCTAAATCTTCCTGCAGGTTTTTTGCAGTCAAATGGCGGTTTTGATTTGTCTTTCTGACCAGCATACGAGCAGTTCTCTCCCAGAGTTTTCTTGGTCTTCCAGATCTCATCTTGACCTCCACGGTTCCCCTGAATTTCCATCTCTTAATGACATTTCTCACTGTGGAAACCGCAAGCTGACAACACTTTGCTATCTTCTATTAGCATTCTCCTGAATTGTGGGCATCAATAACTTTTATTTTCAGAGTCTTACACAGCTGCTTAGAAGAACCCATGGTTGTTGAGTGCCCACAAGTGTGTTGACAAGTTTTGAAGAGTCAAAGTATTTGTAAAGCTTTGAAATTGGCATTTACTACAGACAGGCATCAGATCTAAKGAGCTGATTAAGATCTGAAACCTTGTAACAAGAATCTGAGACTCTGGAACTCTTAGGGTGCCCAAACTTCTGCACAATGCCATAATAATGTTTTTTTTGTTCAATTTATGGCATAAGAACTAACTATGAATCAATTTTTTCTGAAAATATTGTGCAATTTTTCCATTTTCTTTTTTCCAGGTGTGCACGTGCGCAGCACTCACATGCATACAAACACAAAATAAAATATGATTTAGGCACACACATGGTCACAGTGTTACAGTAAACAGTGCATGAGAGCACAGATGTTGATTATATCAGTGAGAGCAAGTAGGGGAGACGATTGCGCACAATTCTGCAGCGCAAAAGAGAAAAAACCCTTGGCCTCAGTTGTGATCACATGATGCTCCACATCAAAACCTGAAGTGCATGCATGATACATGATACTCTGTACTCGTAAACCAAGACTTGCTCGTTTTTTCAAGTCAAAATTTTACTAAAAATCTTTGCCACGTCTTGTGGAACACTCACAAACCATGTTACTCGCAATCTAAGGTTCCACTGTATAGCCAAATAAATCATCCAATCTCCCTGTTCTTTCAACCTGCCTGTTAGTTTGTTTGTGGTAGCCAGAGATTTAAATTACAAAGACTTCTAGTTTATTAAAACAATTTGAACAAATATGTAATGTACATTGAGTTCCACAGTTTCTTATCATGTCTTTCAGGACTCATGGTAACAGAAATCATGGTTGAACATTTGTTTGACAACTTCAAAAGTAATGCAGGTAAGGGGATCTCACATACTGATTGATGATAACCGTGGTGTAGTTGGATACAGGCAGGTAAGAAAGTGAGATCATGCTGCAGTATATAATGAGGCATACAGTAAGCTTAATGGCAGTTGACATTTAATGCATGAGAAAATAAAATGGTGAACATATTCGGCTACCAATACTACAATAAGCAAGTGATCTGTTTAGTGGGTGCCTGTTGGCTGGTTGGTGGCTGGTGAAACAGTGCTCAAGGGATTTCTCTCTCTCTCTTATGTACATGGCAAGAGTTCCTTGCTCAAGAACTAGTAGTGCTGTGAGTATATTTTTATGATTATTGTAACGCACCCGCAAGTGTGTGCAAAAAGACGAACTACAATAAAGAATTAAAAAAAATTATGATAAGTTAGCCAAAAACAATATTGTTTTATTGTGTACACACGTGGACAAAATTGTTGGTACCCTTCGGTCAATGAAAGAAAAACTCACAATGGTCACAGAAATAACTTTAATCTGACAAAAGTAATAATAAATAAGAATTCTATGAATGTTAACCAATGAAAGTCAGACATTGCTTTTCAACCATGCTTCAAAAGAATTATTTTAAAAAAATAAACTCATGGAACAGGCCTGGACAAAAATGATGGCACCCCTAGAAAATACTGAAAATAATGTGACCAAAGGGACATGTTAATTCAAGGTGTGTCCACTAATTAGCATCACAGGTGTCTACAATCTTGTAATCAGTCAGTGGGCCTATATATAGGGCTCCAGGTCGTCACTGTGTTGTTTGGTGACATGGTATGTACCACACTCAACATGGACCAGAGGAAGCGAAGGAAAGAGTTGTCTCAGGAGATTCGAAAGAAAATTATAGACAAGCATGTTAAAGGTAAAGGCTATAAGACCATTTCCAAGCAGCTAGATGTTCCTGTGACTACAGTTGCACATATTATTCAGAAATCTAAGATCCATGGGACTGTAGCCAACCTCCCTGGACGTGGACGCAGGAGGAAAATTCATGACAAATCAAAGAGACGGTTAATCCCAATGGTAACAAAAGAGCCCAGAAAGACTTCTAAAGAGATCCAAGGTGAACTTCATGCTCAAGGAACATCAGTGTCAGATCGCACCATCCGGCGTTGTTTGAGACAAAGTGGACTACATGGGAGACGACCAAGGAGGACACCATTGTTTAAAAACAAATCATAAAAAAGCCAGACTGGAATATGCCAAACTACATGTTGACAAGCCACAAAGCTTCTGGGAGAATGTCCTATGGACAGATGAGACACACATGGAACTTTTTGCCAAGGCACATCAGCTCTATGTTCACAGACGGAAAAATGAAGCATATGAAGAAAAGAACACTGTCCCTACTGTGAAACATGGAGGAGGCTCTGTTATGTTCTGGGGCTGCTTTGCTGCATCTGGCACAGGGTGTCTTGAATCTGTGCAGGTACAATGAAATCTCAAGACTATCAAGGGATTCTAGAGAGAAATGTGCTGGCCAGTGTCAGAAAGCTGGGTCTCAGTCGCAGGTCATGGGTCTCGCAACAGGACAATGACCCAAAACACACAGCTAAAAACACCCAAGAATGGCTAAGAGGAAAACATTGGACTATTCTAAAGTGGCCTTCTATGAGCCCCCTGACCTCAATCCTATTGAGCATCTTTGGAAGGAGCTGAAACATGCTGTCTGGAAAAGGCACCCTTCAAACCGGAAACAACTGGAGCAGCTTGCTCATGAGGAGTGAGGAGGCCAAAATACCTGCAGAGAGGTGCAGAAGTCTCATTGACAGTTACAGGAATCGTTTGATTGCAGTGATTGCAGCCTCAAAAGGTTGTGCAACAAACTATTCAGTTAGGGGTGCCATCATTTTTGTCCAGGCCTGTTCCATGAGTTCATTTTTTTTTTTATAATTCTGTTGAAGCATGGTTGAAAAGCAATGTCTGACTTTCATTGGTTAACATTCATAGAATTCTTATTTATTATTACTTTTGTCAGATYAAAGTTATTTCTGTGACCATTGTGAGTTTTTCTTTCATTGACCGAAGGGTACCAACAATTTTGTCCATGTGTGTATATGCGCTTTAAATATACACTAAACAATAAACACTGCTTTTTGCAAAATGAAAATGAGTTGCGTGTGTGTGCTTTTTGATGCACACAGATATGAGCAGAGTTATTGATAAAATTGCAGACATACTCCCCCAGAAACGCAACAAACACAAAAATATATGCTAATCGCTGACTACAACACGCAGAATCCCTGGGCTTTGACAGATATTTCTCCATTCATTATTATTATTATTATTAGTACACTCTAAAAAATGCTGGGTTACATCGGGTACTTTAATCATCAGCTTCCCTTGCTCCATCAGGTTCAGCATGTAGGCAAGATAGAGAATCTGCCTTACTGTGCTTTGAACCTGGTCTGTTAGATAGGGCTCAATTAGAAACAGGTAAAGAATAGTGTGAATGACTGATTGGCACTCTATAGGACCAGCTTGACAGGCAGCAATTCTCTGTCTACTACATATTTCTGTTCAACAGGGGAGAGTTTCTTGAAAAAGAAAGCCACAGAACACAATTTAGGTCTTTCTTTAAGCTGTTGTGTCAAGGCTAGCTCAGTGGTTAAGGCATTGGACTATGGGTCTGAATGTCCCAGTTTCAAACGCCACTACCACCAATTTACCACTGTTGGGGCCTTAAGCAAAAAAGCTCTTAACCCCTTAACTGCTCAGATGTATAACTGTATAAGTTGCTCTGGATACGTTAAAGTCCTCTTCAACATTATTCCAAAGCTGCTTGGGTCGTTTAATAGGAAGATGGTTCAAGGGTTGTGCGATGGGAATTAACTCACTGATGCATCAATGACAAAAGATGGCAAAGCTGAAGACGTATTTCAGCTTTTTTAATTGTAGTGGGAGTGGGCCATGTTGTTACGGCTGTGACTTTGCTTTAATCCATTAAAACCCCACTAATGCTGGGCCATAACCCAGAAAGAATATTTGAGGCACAGCAAATTCGGTGATTAGTGAGTTTGACAACAGCATCATCCTCGAAAAATGTTTCCAAACACCTTGAATTTCTGGGAAAGTCTTAAGCTGAGGTGTGATGTCAGAACAAGGATTAGAAAAAACTTTTCTGCTGCTCGTATTATGTACTGTATAGGATTAGCATATGATACAGCAACACCTCTCAGAGACACAGAGCTGTGAAAATGGCACAAAACATGATAGGTTGTGAAGAAGCGCAGAACAGCAATGGGAATTTGACATCATAGGTTTGGATTATTTTAGATGAAATTATAGATGAACCCTCTTCATCTAATCACATCATTTTGACAAACGGCTGAAGAACCTTCTCTGCTATTATGAATAACCACACAGGTACTGTAGGTAGGTTAATGTAGGATAAATGCACCAATGGTCCACTGTGTAAAATGACACATCACGTGTTTTCCGTTGTGTGCTCTTAGTATCTAATCTAATGGCTCAAGGTCAATTTCTATTGTATGTAGTGGAAACATCTCACTTTCCATCTCAAGTGTTTACTGACTGAATGATCTCTATAGCCCTGCTTGTATTGCTTCCCCAGAGCAGAATCACACTTTACACGATGAAACGAAGCGACATACGTAATAGATCCTTCTCTGAAGCAGRCGCTCTTCCAGGGTTTTAACACAAACAACMGACGCTCCACATTACCTTTGTCTGATGTTCATTTGAGGGCGTGTTACAAACCAGAGCTGCGTTAACTGAGCACCTGGCTGATTTGGCTTCATCCACAGAAATCTGTGATGGAAAAAGGCAAATCAAAGATCTGCTGGTGGAGACCATGTGGATGAACGATACTTGTTAAACTGYAAGAAGATCAGTGTTTGGTGGGAAATTAGCTATGAATGTTAGAGGTGAATTAAAATGAACTTAACATTTAAGAACAAGATCTCAGGCTAAGTAAGAGAGGATATACCAGCAGTGACATAAGGGTTAAAAAAAAAAAAAAATCGTACAAAGCACATACAGGGTGAAAAACTGCTGCTTGAATATGTAGCTAGCTCCACCTGGTGGCCTGGATACAAAATTGATTATCTCGTGGATTTGCTGCAAGAAACGGAAGCAAAGATCTCATAAGGACAATTTAAAAAGGAGAAGTACCACACAACAACCTTAGTCCTCAGGTCCTTAAAACTCGTGGCCATCCAACAGAACATCTTGAATGCTGTATTTTCTCATAGTTAATGTGMAATCACACTGCCATCATGTAAATGTTTTAGTTGTTCTTACAATGTATAAAAACATAACATGTGCTGTAAAATGTACATTAAAGAGAACTTTACATATTTAAATAATCTTATTTAAATTGTATGCCAATGTGTTGATCCTATTGAAATATCGAAAAGCCACTTGACCAAGAAATTATGTAATTTTTCTCTGGGATTAATAGAGTTCTTTGGATTTTAAAGCTGGAATTTGGCAATAGAGGCATGCAAAGGTCATTAACAGTAAAATAAAGCTTTCCAGGAAGACTTGACTGAAAATCATGCAGACCTTAAACTTCCTGGTTTCTGCTATAAATATAAGGCCTTTGGAGGGAAAAAAAGAAAAGAAAATGAAACACCTACCTGCCAATTACGGATCTGAAACCATGTGAAACGCTCCCACTGCCATGGTGACCATTTCCACCCAGCTTTCAGTGGTCATTAGTACTTAGGCTGCATTTGCTTCCATTGTTTCATATATATGACATGTACAGAAACTACTGTATATTGTATTGACGAAATTTTTGCACGTGAGGTTTGTGATATGGAATATGGGTTTTTGATCTCAACTTGCAAATTGAGAGTTATTTGAACTTCTAAAAAAGATAGATGTTTTGTTATTGGAAATGAAGCGCAGATAAAAGATGCCATTTCAGAGAGGTCTGAAAAATCAATAACTTCGTGGCAGGAAGCTAATGGGAAATAGACTGCGACATGTTGACAGATTGCCATAGAGCAGAGAGAAGCTGYGTTTTTAAATGAATAATGGATGCTGGGTTACTGAACATTTTGGGTCAAGCTGGGCTGAGCTCCGTGCTCACCAGCTGAGCCTGTAATTACCTCAGCGCGCTCGGTCCTGGTTCTCACCTTCCTCCACTGGAAATTGTGTGTGTTCGAGGCGCATTAGCACCGCCGGGTTCATCTCTCACTTCGTGTCGGATATTTCACTTAACGTGTTAAAACATGGACCAAGGCGTGTGACTTTTCTTTCTAAATCTTAATGCACAGCATATAATCTGATACACACCTTGATACACAGCGTGTGATATAAGACTTATACACTGATTATGATATGACAGACACCGCTCTATACACAGTGCATGATATGATATTAATATTTAGTGTCCTATAGGTCACAGGYTTTGAGTACATAGTATCAAATAAACACATGATACACACCTCGGTATATAGTATATGATACATACCTTAAAATGTAACGTATAATACGATACCATACACACCTCAATATATAGTATACGATACACACATGCCTCAGTACGTAATATCCTGTACTATATATCAAGATGTGCATTGTATCGTATATTACTTATAGAGATATGGTGCACATTTTGATATGTAGTATATGACACTGTACAATACGGTACACACCTTGATAAGTAGTATATGATCTGAAACATGCCTTCATATAAAGTATACAATACAAATATATATAACCTTGTTATATATTATACAAGACGAGACACACCTCACTGCATGGTATATGGCTGAGCTTACAATACATAGGATGTGAAACAATACCTCAATAAGTAGTATATGTGAAATGATGTCGATACGCAGTATACAATAAGATATAGACCTATTGATGTGTGCATGTGTGTATACTGTACACACACCTTGACACATAGAATAAGACCATATCTAGTATAATATAAAATATAATATAGATCATAAAATGAACTTTACAGTAGGAAACACATCTCGATATGTAGTGTATGAAATGAAGCACCCTTCAGCATCAGGCAACACAAAGTACAATATACAGCTATAAAATTGATTTACAGTATAATAAAGACATAGTCTACAGTAAGATACACACCTTGATTTGTAGAATAAAGTATGATACGCACCCCAATACATTATATACACTACAATACAAACTTCAATATGTAGTATTCAATAAGATACAGTATATGACACATAGAAAGTGATACTGTACAAAATAACCACAAAGCAATTACAAACGTCGTTCAGTCCATTCCAATTCATTTCTGATTCGATATTTGATAAAAGGTCCAATCTGATTTGATTTCTTCCTCAGAATGTCTTATGGATTGACTGTTTTGGCAAAAATGATCAAAGAGTAAAAAATGTGTGACGCGTCATTCTCAAGTCCCGCCACTGTTGCGATATCCTCCTTCAGTTGAGAACAACATGGCTGCCACTTTCAACTTTATCAACGCTGTAATCAGCTGAAAGTGTCGGCTCTACTTTTCCAGTGGTGAGGAGTTGAATTTTAAGTGCGATTAAGTGATTCTTCTTTTGCACACTGTGACATTTAAGCTTTCAGTGTGCTGTTTTGACTCAGGACTTCACTATCATCCCCATCATTTCTATTGATTCTTTCCAGAGAGGATGAATAGAGGAGCTCAGACACYCGCCTCATTCCTCATTCCACTAGAAAGCAGTGAAAAAGACGGGGGGAAAAAAGAAAAGTGTCTCTGTGGGAGTTGGATTGGTGCAGAAAAAAAACAACATTTAATCTCCAAAGCACTGCATATTAACGAGAGCGGAAAAAGGATTTGAAAAACAATCCCAACATCAAACGCCTGCTTTATGGAAAATAACATGGATTCTTGTAAGTAAAGTCAGCGTAGCTTCTAACACACAAATCAGACATAATCTGTATGAGCGCAGACGCTATTTCCGTCTCTCTCCCCTGTGATTTCACACTAGCTGAGTTTTACTTAGCGTTAACAACACGCTGCTCAGTGAAGCGCCGTGACTAGCGTGTTGGATGACTCACCGCTGCCTCATCTGGACTCTGTGCAAGAAAACCTGCCACAGATATTTTGCACACATCAAAAGATGTGCTTAAAGACTGCGCTCGCTTTTATCTTGCATTCAAACACCACATGGATAAGCGTATGTGCCAGAGGGAAAAACCTTCTAGAATAACAAGTAGAATAGACACGTCTTTACCAGCCATAGGTCTAGTGCTTGACCTTGCTGTGACCTTGACACTGCTTGGATCAACTGTAAAACCGAATCAGTTCATGTGCTGGTTACAAGGATATAATTCCTATGACACAAACGCAAACTTTCAACCACAAGAAATCACGCTATTAATTATAATCTCAGATGAAAGCATAAATGTGTTCAGAAATATGCACCGATGGACCTTCAACATGTTCTTATGTTTTTGTAATGTTTTTATGTATATTCCCATGTGCAATATACTCTTAATTCAACACTCACTGTCCGACACCAACCTTAACCCAATCATTCACCGTAAGACACCAGCACCAACAACACTATTCACCATGAGACACCACCAACAGCAGCACCAACAATTACCATCAGACACCACTTTTGGTGGTGTTGAACCAGTGTCTGACAAAAAATGGTGCTGTTGACGTTGGTGTAAAAGTGAGCAGTGTTGATAAAGTTGGTTTCTGATGTCGAGTGATAGTGTCAAAGTCATTGTTTGATGCTGAATGCTAGTGATAAAGTTAGTCTCTGATGATGAACAGTGGTCTTGAGGTTGGTGTCTAAGGTTAAATGGTGTTGTTAATGTTTTAGTCAGACAATAACATCAACACTAACATTCTTCATCAGACTCCAACACCACCATTCACCCTCAGGAACCTTCATCACCACCATGTAGCATTAGTCACCATCAACACCACAATTAGACATTTATCACCACTGTCCACTATCAGACATTGGCTTCAACACCAACATCCAACATCATTATTCACCATCAAAACCACCATCAGACACTGACCACAACACCATCGTTCACCATCCGTGACCAAGTTCGACATCACTTAGCATCAGACAATTACTTCAACACCACCATTCACCATCGAATCAAATATCGAATAAATAATATCCAATACCAAAATTTTTCCTCCAATACTATTAACATCAGCGACCACCCAGTACCATTAAACACCAGGCTTTACTGTCACACTCTAGCACTTCTTCAGGTTTTAAAGTGTTCAGTAAATGACACATGACTAAATGTCAATGAAGTAAAATATTCTATAAATTCAGTACTTGTGGGTTCGTTGGTATTTGTTTGGAGCCTGTATGCAGATCAGTCAAATTCAGCATGCCACAGATGTTTTGCACACATCAAGGAACAGGCTTAAGAGTGCTCTTGCTTTTATCCTGCTAATGCAGTTGACAGAGGCAGTTTCCGCTATGCTGTGGTGTGAAAAATGCGATTAAGGTCACCTCGCTAGCAAAGTGGGGTATTGCAAACTCTGCTTTTCTACTTCTTTCAGCCCATCACATCTCCCTGATGAGATGCAAAATGTGACTCCTGCTTGTTAGAATTTTTCTTTGGCAGTTGAATACATGCTAGGTAGGAAATGAGTGCATGCTAGTTTAGCTTGGGAATTGAGTGGCTTGCTACATTAACCATGCCATTTATCAGAGGGCTGGTTGACTGAGTAATGGGCTTGGATGTTATTGAGTGCTCTTTGTGCTAATGGGTTTGAAGTGAACACATGTTTCGTTGTTGGCCAAGAGGTTTTAGGAGGCACTTTTTCAGCAGGTGTTAATTGTGAGGTTCGACCAGGTTCTGCTGCAGCTCCTCTCCCTGATGGACAATAATCTACAGCCTTGGGTATTTGTATGATTGACAGCTACTGCGATCAATGCTAGCATCTGTTATCAAAAAGCCCCCGAGGCTGCTTGGCATTCATCTTGCGCATGCTACCGTGGAGCACAAAGTGGCCTCTGCCCACTGCTAAAAGATAAAATGGCCTTGCATCGTGACTCATCCTCAACTGCCTCTAAAGGGCCCTTGGAGAAGCTCTGAAAGCTCTTTTAAGAAGMCCAGCTTTGGGAAGGTGACAGAAAACTAAAACCTGATTAAGATTTACTTAACATTTCTTGTTCTGTGTCTAACATTTCTAACGCAAAGAAAAAAAAAATTAATTAAATGACAAAACAAATGGATTAGCTCACATTTTGTATTATCCTGAACAATCTTTGATTGCTACTTGTACACCGGCATGGAGAGAGCTGTATTTTCATTTTCTGATACTACTAAAATTATCGATTCCAAACGTATTGAAACAGCATCATTTTGTTTTTGCTATACACTGAGGACATTTGGGTTTAAGATGACAGGATGAATATGAAATGAAAAAGCAGACATTCAGCTTTTATTTCCTGGTATTTACATCTAGATGTGTTTAACAAATTAGAACATGACACCTTTGGTAGCAAACTACCTAATTTTTAGATGATCAAAATTATTGGGACATTCCATCTTAAAGTAAAGTAAATAACGGTTTTGTGGACAAACTGCTACATTGTTCTCATGTGCTGCTTTTCCAGGCTTATAGTGCAACATGTTTCAGGTATTGTTGTGTTTTTGGGACTTTTCAGGAGGTGTAATGCTTCTCAGTTGGGGTAAGGTCTGCTGAACGACTCTGGCCAGTCTCAAACCCTTCCACGTTTTTTTTATTTTAACCCTTTGTTGCATTGCAGCGTGTTGTATTGTGTTGTGTTGCAGGATGTTATGTTGTGAAGTTGTTTTCTTGCTGCATGCTCCTCCCACTAAGATCGGATACATTTCTCTGTAAATTGTCAGACAGTATGTTTCTGTAGACCCCTGAATTCGGTCTGCTGCTCCATCATGAGCTCCATCAACAATAAAGATTAGTGTGAACATTCTAGAAGCAGCCATGCTAGCCCAAACCATAACCCTTTCTTGTATGTTCTGGTCCTGCTTTCCAGCATTTTGATAGGGGTTCCAGAACTTTTGTGTCTTTGTATTTTTTTGTAAGTTCTGGTCTTCTGATTCTTACTGGTAAGGAGTGGTTTGCATCTTGAGGTCTTCTTTGAATTTTGGACTGTGTTACCTTCACCCTTGTCCTGTGGAGGCTGGTGGTGAAGTCACTGACTATAGTTTTGGGATTTTTCTTCCAGGCTCCCAAGATGATTCTGCCATCATCTGCTGTTATTCTTCTCAGCCTACCTTGTCCATGGTCATTAGTACACATTTTTCCCCAGAGCATTCCAAATCGTTCTACCGGTGGTGCCAAATGCTTGTGCACTGGTTTCCCTGTTTTGTACCATATACAGCTCTATGGTCTTAATGTTGGTTTTCCCTTTTGAACAACATGTACAACAACCTCTGAAATTCTGAAAAAAAAGTGTCATTATGACTTAACTGTCCACTACCGGCTCCAAAAACGATTCAATCCTCATAGAGTCCTATGTTAAAATGTCCAACATTGCAAAGGAAAAAATCATGTTTACATCCTGGTACAAAAATTAATCTGGTTTCCATAGCTAGATTTCCCATTCATGATGACTTCATGGCGGTGAATTTTTATGTAACACATTTAAATTATATTAAGTCAAAAAATTATACATAATTAGGAGCATGATTTGAGCATGATTTGAGTGACTGCTGCATTGCAGGTGTCAAACCCCTAGCTTTGTGCTACGCATCACTTTATCTAACCAGCGAACTGGAATTATTTTAGTATAACTTACCACGAGAAATGTAGTATGGATGCAGGGTATGAATGATGGAGTTCAATTAAAGTAGTTAAGTACTGTTAGCATAATGATTAACATTAGCCACCGTAGCATTTAACTAAGTTAGCTAGCTTGTGGTAACTGTAGGTGTGTAGGTGTGTTCCAAACAACAGCCAAGCTCTGTTTGCTCCGCCCATTTGCCCATTTATGGATTAACTGGGGTTTAGGCGGAGTCAACTCCTGGCAAGATGGTGACGACCAGAGCTCCCACAAGAGCTCTTGTCTTGGTGAAGTAGCGGAGGGTTTGTCCAGTTCTTTTTATACAGTCTATGGGTGAAACCCAGGACGCAAACATAGAGGAAACATTCAAAGCTATTGATTATCATATTCTTATTATGTGAACAGTGGGTGGATTCATATAAAATGTTTTACACAACTGACTGTAAATATCAAGAAATTCAATTTAAAATTCTGATTTCATCTCTTTTTATTCTCAAACCCGAAGCCCATCAGTGTGCAGCAAAACGAAAACAGGCCTTACTTTAGGAAGGAACTGTATTTTTATTTGCTGTGTAAATCCTCCCTGCAGAGCTGAAGTTTCTGTGTGGATAAAGAGCATGATACAGCCCTGACACACAGCAAACACACTCGCTCTACAGCTCACTGCATCTCCAAACATCTTCCTGTCACCTCATGGCCTGCAGGAGCTGAACACAATTACTGTGTACAGCGAGCTGTCAGCTTTACCTCAGTGCATCGGGCTGATGAAACTCTGATGGAATAGGTATATTAAGTGAAGCACACACTTCCTGATTGATTTGCTCGCAACTTTAAAYTATCTCTTTAACACCAACTTCTAATAGCCCGAGTCCCAGAAAGGCCATTTGCAATTATTTAACAAATATGACTTTACTATAAAACACTTTCTATAAAACTAAAACACTTTCCGTATATTACTAATAATGTTAGAATGTAAGTTATTATCAGAGCCTTTCATCACACCTTTAAAGACAACACAATCATTACAGTAAATATACCATCATTCACCATCAGCTATCAACATTTACCTTTAAACTGATTGTCTTTATCCAAAAATCCCAAGAAACACCACAATTATTTATCGGATATACATGAAACAACGTCAATCTCCATAAAACCCACCAACATTCTCGATCAAACAGCAAATATAAACACTTAGCACTATTATTCTCCTTCAACCTTCATTAAACATGAAGTGTCCTTTCAAAACCCAACCATCAACAAACACCAGTGTTCGCCATAAAAACCCAACAAACACTATGACAACTTGATCATACACCCACAAATACCAACTTTCACCATCAAAACTGAACAAGCACCATATTAAAAACTAAATAAACAGAAGTGTTCACCATCAAAACCCAAAAAACATTCCAATATACAGCAACATTCCAATGAAATCTTTGTTAAGAAAAATCAAGCATCAAACACTAGCACACACCAAACACCACCAATAAATACCAGTAACTCACATGGCACCAACTTTCAGGCAACGTGACCATGTACAAGTTTTTTTTCCTTTAAAAAATCTTCTTCAACCATTATTATTTACACTAATAATGATTGAAAATTATTTGAAAGTTTTAAATGCAGAATTTCACCAACAAACACCATCACATGCTACATTTTTTAAAATACTAACAGCCACCATCAACTACCATCCAATTCCAACATTTTACTAGAATACCAAAAAATGACCTAACCTAAGACAGTTTTTAAAGAGAAATAATWCAAAAGCAATGAATGGGCGGCACGGTGGTGTAGTGGTTAGCACTGTCGCCTTGCACCACCAGGGTCCGGGTTCGATCGAATATAGGATGATGAGTGAGTGAGTGTCCATCATATATTGTTATATAATTGCAAACAGTGTGCAAAAAATGAATTAAACACCAACAAACCACTGAACACTTCTATTCTATTCTCTCAACAAATACTATTTAACCAATACAAACACCATCAACCACCACAATGTGTCCTCAAACACTGCTAAGGGCAAAATCTTTTTCTCATTAAACAACAAATGCCAACCAACACTAATGTTTTTACTGACAGAGTATTAAACACCAGCGAACACCACCAGATACCAAACGTATAACGCTATCTCTTTGCTTTATTCAATAAATGAGGCTTTAAGTGAACTGACTCATTGTGAGTAAGGTAGAATGTTCTAGACCACAATACCTGGGTTTTGTTGGTATTTGTTTGCGCTTTGTTACTAATGGACTCCCTAATGTACTCTTTAATAAGCTGGATTTGGACTCTCGGCCTTGATTTGCATGAGTGATGAGTCATTGCTAGTCTCTTCTTTTTTCCTGTCTTCCCTTATGTAAATAGTTGATTACATAAGTTCAAACCCATTACAGAGATGTGACATTTCTCCACATATGGATCTCAGTGTGMCTATTTATTTATAAACTCATCCTCCTGTAACAACTGAACTGAAGAGGAAATGCCCAGGATCCGAGAGCTAATCTACCGATAATGTCCCCCCGATGCTTGCATTAGATATTCATTTCAGCGTTGTGAGCTGTCCGTGATGGCTTATTAACAGAATCATCGGGAAATTTGGAGAGGCGTGAATCGGGAGGCACGTCTAGGATATGAAATTGGTTCTAGTGTAACATGGAGTCGTGTCGTAGCGCTGTGCGTCTGTGGTGATTACAGAATTAGAGAGGAAATGAAATAGCATAATGCGCAGGATTAAAAGAGGAACACCAAGCATGGCCTGTCTCCTTAGATGGAGAAACATGCGTGGAAAAATAAATAAATAAGTAAAACCACCTTTATCTACACAGAGAATGAGAATGAGGAAGGGTGTTTAGCCAGGCTAATACGATAGGGGGAATGAAAGAGGCTCCTAAAAGCTCCCACAGAGTGCCTCTAATGCACTCTGAAGAGAGGAGATATAAAGCCTGTTATAGCACAGAAGATGAGGCTAATTCCTGCAATGAGCCCCATAAGAGCCTCCCCGTACCCCTGATGCACTGTTTCCATTTCCATTATTATTAGCCCTCACAGCTTGCAGCTATTCTCGGTTTAAATTTGGTTCTTCTGTTTAGAAAACTGAAGCTTGTCCATGGAAGCATTCGAGCACAGATGGGGTTCATTCCGTCTCTGTTCCTCTGATTGTTCGCTGTTGAGGATCTGCTTTGCATAACAATCCCCGCTTGTTTCAGCGAGCTACTCAAGGCCTGCCTGTGTCTCCCGACGGGAGCGCTGATTAGCAGTAAATGGCTGAGTGGCTTGTCAATCAAAGCGGTCGCCGGGGAGACCATCACAAGGTGACCTCGCCTCCGTAAGAATTTATAACGGCTTCCCTTTAGGATGAGGGCGAGTGTGTTTTATTAATTCAGCAGGGGAGCAATTAATAAAAAGCAATGAGTGATGCAGCAGGCAGCGGGAAGTCGAGTCAATTGCTCAAGCTTGAACTTTTTTTCTGCGTTATTCCCTGGGGCTACACTTTTGAACTTGCACTGATACTGTATTTCTATCCAACTATCTCTAAACGTAATGCTCAAGTCTCCTCCTGTGAMGTGAATTCTGTGTCTTTTTAATGCAAGCAGGGAAAACCCATTTAAGAGGACACATCTTACAAAAAAGTCAAAATTAAGTTAAAAAAATAACATAAATATATTAGGTGCAATATAATTAATATTAAATTTGATCAGATGCTTGGGAATTAGAAACCTTTGCTTGCAAATTACCCCACCAATAACTTGCAAACACAGATTTTCCATTACATTTTCACTTTTTTCATTTTTTAAAGACACAGAATTCACTTCATACTTCCAACATTAATACTCTACCCACAACATAACCTTGCCCTAACCATATACAGAATCTCCAGCCACTATGTACACTTCAACCCTAAACCCAATCTACCATAATATGTTACACCGGCCTGAAACCCTACACAGAATCTATCCCTACCCTTTGGGGTGACCAAACCTTTGTTCACTAGCCGCACAGCCCTGCATGTTTTCCAATTATTTCTGCACTACTCCGTGCTGATTACCTGGATCAAGTGTATTCAATTAATCAAAAGCTGGAACATACCATCTTAGATGATAATCAAGTGGGGGAAGACAAAGATAATTGGTATCTTTCAGCTTCTGATTGACTTTAAACTGTTCGTGCTACCCCAATAAGTGAGTTATCCCAGCTCGCTTCGGGACCTAGCAGCATGATCATATCTCCAGGGTACTGACAAAACCTTTCTACTTGATGGTATCCAAGTGATGGTATGAAATGCTGGGATAATGCTATGAATGCTGCCTATTGCTTATCACCCAAATAGACCATTGTGCACCATTCTGCTCTGACTYACCTGGACAACCTTGACACATACTGTACCTGTATGCCAAGATGTTGTTTACTGATTTTAGCTTCTTAATCCTCCCAAGCTAGTCTTGAAGTTGAAATCATGGCATTGGACTTCCTTACTAAACAACCTCACCTCCTCCACTCTCACTCTTAGCACAGGTGTACCTCAGGGATGTGTGTTGTCCCCTCTCCTATTCTGCCTTTTCACTCATAACTGTGYAGTTGCAYACRCCTCAAACATCATTATCAAATTTGCAGATGACATCATGGTGGTAGGCCTGATCAGAGGTAAGATGGCTTTTAAGATGGCTTAAAGGGAGGAGATACATTTCTGCAAGGATGGTGCATAGATGGTGCAAGGAGAATAACCTGGAACTAAACTCCAAGAAGATGAAGGAGGTGATTGTGGATTTCAAATCTGTTGGCAATCACCGTCACACTCCCATTCACATCAGCAGAGCTGTTGATAAACGTGTACCCAGGTTTAAGTTCTAATGGAGTTCACATTACCAAGCACTTCACCTAGTCTCTGAAATATTCTCCCTTGATCACAAAGGCACAACAGTGCGTGCATTTTCTGAGGAGACTTAAAAAGTCCAACTTGTGCTCCAGGATGCTGAGAAATTTTCACATGGTATCACTGAGAGCAGCCTCATCTCAGTGTGGCACAGCAAATGCATGACTTCAAACCCTTCAGAGGAGGTGAAGACTACCCAAATAAAAGTTTGTATTTAGCTACCCAGCATGGAGGACATTTACAGAAACAAACGAAAAAACAAACAAACAAAAAAAAAAAACCACTGTATGCAAATAGGTGAGAGGCATTATCAAAGAAACCTCCCACCACAATTATGGGCTATTCACCCTTGTCCCAGGCACTACAGGTGCCTCAGAGACCGCACAAAAAGACTGCAATACAGCTTTTTCCATATGGCTGTTGCCACACTGAACAGCTGATTATGGCATGTTAACAATTACACCATTGCACTGTCATTAACAGTCTATCGCWCTGCTTCATCCACTATGCATCTTTGCCACACCTATAATTAAGGTTCATCTCTGCACTACTGTATATACCACCCACATGTATTCTGTACRTACTGTACTACTGTATATAAACATATGCACAGTACATTGTATTGAACATTTTATCTTCTTGATATATTTTCTCCACTGCACRAGCAATATTTGCTGTTTATTACCACATACACAGCATCTTATCTTTACTATGTATTGCACCTTCTGTATAGAAGACTCCTGTATAGATTCCTATCCACCATTGTATAAGGATAAATATGGTCCCATACCCCTTATTTTACCATATTGTGATTTATCGCAAATAGGCCACTTATGCACTCCTGGTTAGATGCTAACTGCATTTCATTGGTTCTGTACACGTACCTTGCACAATTACATTAAGTTTAATCTAATGTAATGTAATCTAATATAATCTAATAAGTGCATTAGTGTAGCAGGGGACTATACAGAGACATAAAAGGGGGTTTTTACTCTTGTAACTATATTCTGTGATTTTGCACAATCAAAAGTCCCACTTTCACTCGTATAACTTCATCCAGGAAGACTTCTCTTACAGGAATGTTGATATGAAAGTGCCTGAAGTACTCCTGAGATCCAGTTTGACAGACCTCTACACTTGACCTCAGAACTACCTTATTCCTTCCTCAATATCTTTCTAGTTAAGCAGATAATCAGATAGATAGGAAATAAAC